>JAPQRN010022038.1:0-27027 GCA_037367275.1 Coranthus polyacanthus | reverse complement strand
AAACTATTAAAGAGAATGGTTGAAGAATGAGAGAGAATGAAACTGGAAACACAAACTCTTAGACTATGGCAACATGTTAGAATAGAAAGTCACAGTGAGGAAGCATGTGTTGTAACAGGAGAGAATAAAACTAGCTATGAAAGGAGTGAATGGGGGCTATTAAAAATAATGCAGCTGACAATTGTGATGTCCTAATGTAGTAAAAGTGTAGTAAACGTGCCTGAAAGATATGAATCTGCAGTAAAAATGTGTAGAACAACAAGCTCTGTGTTGCAGAGAAACAGCAGATTCACACTTGTGAACACACATCGAGTAACACTGTGAGATCGTTCGATTGCAGGCTGAAGTGGTGTGTGCGCGCTGTGTAGGAGTCGGTGTGACCTGGTCGGTTGTGTTATGGGCTGAAGGAGCCAGGAGACACAGAAACAGCCAGCCTACAGAGAGGGTTATTACTGGGAGTAAATTTTCCTGACCGACTGTCTGCTTCAGATGTGTGTGTGTACGCGTTCCTCTTGTCTTCTTTTCATTTCCACCCTGTTCCTCCATCTCTCAATTCCACCTGTGTTACTTCCACCCACTCTCCTTCCATTTCTCCCCCCCCTCCCTCCATCCCTCTGTTCCACTGAGAGAGCTACAGATCCTCTCGGAGGCCAAATCAATTCTCCAGTGAGAGCAGCCCAGTCAGCAGAGGGCCCGGGCTGCAACACTGAAAACTACCTCTCCGGCTACTTTATCTCACATCACACACAGTGCTCGCACATACACACACCACCTGCATTCACTCACTGAATATGCACTGCCAGTACAAAGCACCTGTACACTTTTTTTTTTTCTCTATCTTTACTCACCCCAACCCCACTCGCCCACCTCTTTCTGAAGTGGCTGCTAATGTTTTTTTGTCGGGAGGAGGTGTATCTGGGAGAATCGTGATCCTCCGTTTCAATCAATGAGAATTGTTTTGGTGAGGTCTCTCCCTTTTCTCTTCGCATTGAGCGGGTCATTACAACCGGTCGGTATTCACACAGACTGGGTAGACGTGCAGAGGGTTCAGGCTGAGGGGGAGGCGGGAGGTAGGTGGTGAGGGGGTGGAGGGATGAAAGGTGGCGGAGGAGGAGGAGGGAGAAGCACTGTTATTTGGCGAGTCGTTCGCAGGGTCAACACCGCTGTGCCGCAGCTGCGAAATCCTATCCTATCGAGGTTCATCAGCGGAGCAGTTTCATTTTCAACCCTATTTCCTCTTTTTCACTTCACAATATGATCTTTTTTCTTCATCGTGATCTGATTGCCACTGTTGTATAGTTTTAAGAAGATACATTCAGCTATCGAGTCTATTTACAGTTCTTAAGCTTTTAACATCCACTCTTCATGCACCCCTAACCCTAAGGGCAGGGATTAGGGTTAGGGGTGTAACAGAAGAAGTGTAAGGCCAAAATGCATGTATTAGACTTCACTTAAAAGGGTACATCTTCTAGTTTATGTGTTCTGTATGTGGCTAAAACACAACCTAAACTACATCAGTTCAAGCATGGTTCTAATGTAACCCTATCCCTAAAGCTTCAGTGTTTTGTCCATGACCTGGTGGATGTTTAAACAGGCAGTTGAAGAGCCACAGATGTGAGATGCCATTCAAATACAGTAAACTGTTTAATACTTAAATTAATAAAGCATCACTACAATGAATAAACCAGTGCTTCTCTCTCCCCTCTCCCTTGTCTGACTTGCACCACCACCCCGCCTTTCTCCTCTGTCACAGCAATTCTGCCAGGTGATGTATTGTCCGCTCAGCAGCCCAAACAGGGTGCAACACTTCATTCTGAAACAGAAGCTACTTTAGGACGAGTCTGAGAGGCTGTTTAGAGCCACAGCCACTCAGGTGTGGAGCTGAGGTCAGCTATTACAAAGGCAACACTCTCCGTCGGCAGTGTCAAGAGAAAATGATCAACTATAAAGCTGTAGAGAGAAAATCAATGCGCTGGTTGTGCAGACGGGATGTGGCGACCGGCGAGCAGGACAATAAAAATGGGCGCTGCGAAGTGAAGCAAAGGGAGGTGAAAGAGAGAGTAAAGGAGGGAGGGTGTGTGTGGTGTGAGGGGGTGTGTGTGTGGGGTGGGGGGGACGGAGACGGTGTTCCTGTGCCAAATGGTTGGCGGTGTTGAAACAAAAGTGTGTGTTCCAACAGGAGATGTAACACCTAGCATCAACAAAGGCTGCAGTCCCTTCTGGCTGACCGGCTGAGCGTTTGGACAGCTGGCCTCATTAGCGCTAACATGCTAGCACACAACAGGAGGACGACTCCTACGCATCTGACAGAGAGAAAGCACTGGTAGGTGGAGGAGGTGAAGAGCTCATTTCTGAAAGTTTTCTTTCTTACATAGGTTGCAACATGTTGAACACCTGTGAAAATAATGCCTGCAACCATGGATCTTTGGATGTGGGTAATAGGACATAATCAGTTAACAAGTCTTCATCACAGCTGACCATATGACTTTTAGTCGGAAAGACCTAAACCATCTTGAACTTAATATACAGCCAACAGCTTCTTATAAATTATTTACACTAAACGTACACCTCATTGCATTTCCTGTTACATACTTGAAGCAAATACCAGACAATGACTAGGTTTACATGCCCAAAATATTAATTTCATACTATTTAAAAGTAGATGAGCTTCTCCTTCTGACCAGAAATGTGGGCTTTTCTTTTGGGCATGCATCTCTAGCCAGCTTTGCAAATGTACGCCTATGCTGTGCTAGTATGTGTACAATACACAAAGCTGACTGTAAACAGGCAAAAGGCCACAAATGTCACAAACTCCAGTAAAAATCCCAAATAAAATGCATATTTTAAAAGCACTGCATTGGTATATAATATTATATTGGCACATCAATACCCAAGGGGCATGTGAATGACCATACATTGAGAGTGGGATTAAATAAAATCAGAAGGAACAGCTACATAAAACAGGACACAGGACAAAGTAACTGGAGAGAAGATGAAATCAGGAACTGCTATCTGTGAGGGAAGGGGAGGCAGAAATAACCCAGCAGATCACAGGCACAGTGAGAGACACACTTCTCATTGCTGCTCCACCCTGTGTCTGAACCACAGATCATTTCTAGTTGTTGTTAACTCACACAGACGGTATCCTTTCCTCTGCTTGATTTGTGCCTCTGGACCTTGTTCCCTGGACATTTACTGGTGTTCATGTTTGAGACGGGCTAAAGACGCTTAAATTTCTACCCCCCACCATCACTCGTCACCCTCTTTTCCCCTTGCAAAGTTCCCAGAGTCTACTGAAAGGCAGTGCCAGCCAGTCCATGTCAGCCACACTTAAATATGTGTGCTGGTGAGAGGGCTGTGTTGTTATGACACCTGCCAGGCTGTATCAATTACTGGCAGTGGAATTGGTGACTGGGAGGGGTACTAGTACCAAAAAGCCCAGCATTTCACCTTGTCAGACATGTGGTCATTTATCTGTCAACCCAGAACATGATGCACCATAATGTCTCTTCACTCTGGTTCGTTTTCAGAGATTCTGTCAAGGTATTTAGCTTCTTTGAGTGGTGGGTTGTGCAAAATTGACAAATTACTTGCTGTAATTGTACAAGCCTGAAGGCACTTCTTTTGGGCTCATGCTATTTTCACCCTGGCCTGATTGATGAATAATTTCAGCAACTTAAAATCACTGCAGAGGAGTACTTGGACAACAGCAGATTGCCTGGTTTTCATACACTGAGTTGTGCCAGATAGGAATGGCAGTTTCTCAGCCTCTATGGGAGGGAGCTATCTCTGTGCTTTGAGGCCCTGAAGGTGTGAGTGACTGGCTTAATAACTGAGCTTTAGGTGGGGACACAAAGAAACATATATAGCCTGTGAACAAACATATTACTGTCTGAGATATGCTTTTATCTTGATTCATTACCTCTGAAGACATATGTAAGAAACCCAAAACCTATACATCTTATGTGCAGTCCGACAGCCTCATACCAGAATGTGTAGGAGGTATGTCTGGAATGTCCAACCAAAACACTTTTCCCTGAGTTTAGCTCTTAAAGAGACAGATCAAAGGGTGTGATCTCTTTCTGCTGCTAATTTCAGACAACTGCCTGACACATATTCTGGGGTTTCATGTTGTTCTGCTTGTGATTAGACAGACTGACTCATCATGAGCAGCAGAAACTATTGGTCTGCCCTTCTACCTCTCTCTTGTGTCTCTATATTTAGCCTTGGTGCAGGCTCCCTCATTGAGGTACGCCACTTATCTCATTCAGAGCTCAGGGCCAGGCAGGCAGTGGTAAAACTACCACAGGCATCCTCAAAGAGTACAGACCCTGCCGTCACAGAGTCTGCCCTTGCGGCGCTGCAATGCCATTTTCTCAGGGAAGCCAACCACTACAAAAACCCAGCTCCAACCAAAGTAAAACAAAGCCTTGCCATTCAAAACCTCAAGTATGCCGTCTCAAGGTGAGGCGCCTCATTCAGCACTGAGGTAAACGTCGCTGGTTTTGTTAAAACAACAGCCTTCCTCCCACAGAGTCAGGAAGGTCAACTCAAGTGCCGATAACAAAAGAAAAAAGAATTGGGGATTTTTCATGGTTAGCTTGTTAGCCTGCAGCTCCCTCAAATCTGCCAGGACATTTATTTCAGGCAAATATTGTTTGGGTTCAGTTGAGAGATATAATGTAAAAATGAGAACACACAGCAGTATCCCATCACACTGCGTGTTAGCTGTAGAGGGCACTAGGGGTCCCAAGAGACTGTTCTAGCCATGCACCACAGCTCACGCCAAGTCTGTCCACCACAAGTGTCTGCCAACCATACCAGAGGAGGCCAGTCAGCTACAACAACCAGCCATATCCTGCACAGCCCTTTTCCATAGATACATAGAACAAAACAACCCCAAAAATTCCCCAAACATCAAATCAAATGACTCTTAGTCATTGTTCTAAGTTAGGCTAGAAAGGCAAAAAAACAGAACCACTAGTATGGAGCGGAGGTAAAAATAACTAAAGCAGTCCTGAGTCCTTTTTATGCAGAACTGTATATGTGAGTTAACAAGGACAATTGGCCATGATTCCATCAAAGTCAAAGCACTTCAGCGACCTGTGGAGCAGAGCTCTTCATAGGAATGATTTCAGAGGTGAGCTACAAGACAATGGACTCTTGTCCTCCTAATGATGCTGATCATGGTTTTAGCATGTGAGCTAATGTGCCTCCGCAGATCACTCATCTCCCATCTGATGAGCACTTTCCATGATAACACTAATGCTAATGGTGGCTATTGTTCCCTTAATCTTGCTGATGACACTTGGAAGTGTAAAGGAAGTCAGTGGGTGCTAATGAGTGTTAGCAAACGCAAAAAGATACTTAACTGCACCTCAGAGACTGCGGAATGCTTTTCAAACAAGTGGAAAGAAAATTACAAAGTGTCACCAATTATATGCTTTGCTAGTCGGCCACATGCTTATATTACTCAGGTAGTCAAGTTAGCCCTAATACTACTGCTGTACCTAAATGACACACAGATAACAGACTGTATTTCTACTGAGGGGAAGTCTTGGGCTGCTCTGGTACGAATCATAGTGGTATTTCTCTGCAGGGTTAATGAGCATGGTGATGAGCCACACACATTCTGTTACACTGGGCGTCCTGGGAGAGTTGCTGCTTCTGGCTTCTCTCAGCTCTTCTAAATAAGGCCAGGTGGGCTGGTAGGGACCGGAGGGTGTGATTGCACCGCACACAATCCACAGCAATGCCCTGGCCACCAAGTTTATACTAGTCTCCCAAGCCCTGTTTATGTTGGAGGTGAGACAGCCCCATTCACGGTAATAACACTGGTACACCTAAGTGAGGGTGAAGAGTGTGTTCTGTATGTCGAGCTGTTAAAAGGCATGCTTGGCATGTTTCTTATCAGTGCTAACAGGACTGTGGTTGCATATCAATCACAGAAGTTAATGGACTAACAGTTGCAATTAATGACTTTACACCACAGACACAACAAAGTCTGCAAAGTCTGAGTAGGCTACGGGAGGGGCACTATATATTTATTTGTTTGCTAATTTCCCAGTTGATATGTAGTATTGATACTTCAGATGTCAGTATGGAGTGTGATGTATCTATGATGGCTGTTTTAGATTATCTTTATTTTTGTTTTATATTGTATGAGGTGTTGATGTGTCTATATGTTGTTTTGTGCTGTACCACAAATTGCCTCTGTGAGAACATGAAAGTGTTTCTAAGTCTAAAAGCTGATGTCAATTTAAAATATTTGATCAAAAATGGCTCCAAAAGGCTATGCTACAAGCCTTTTGCATCCAATATCTTTGGACTATCCCTCCTCCACTCTTTGTCCATCAGTGAAGAGGCCTATTCCAGTTCTCCAACACTCAGCAGGTCTGTGATGACAGAATCCCAACCCAGAAATCCACCTCAACTACACTGCGGCCAGGTGACTGAAAAAGCAGTGATGTCGAAGGTGGGTGAGCATTACGACAAAAAAAGAGAGGTGAGGAAACATCTGCTGTAGATTCTGGTAAGCCCAGAAAACCTGCAGTCACGCTTCCGGCAACCACCTTCCTTCTGCTCTCTCTTATACCTCTCTCTGCTCTGCTTTTATGCCTTTCTACGCTTCGTCTGTCACTGTTTTTCTTTTTGTTCTCAGTCGGTGGGCTATCAGTTATCAGGCCAGTAACAGCAAATTGTGTAACCTGAGCTCCATCTTGTATTTTCCTTGATATTATTCACTGATTGCTGCACTGGAAATAACCCCAAACCACAGAAACAACACAAAAACAGCTAGACAAATATTTAGCCAGCACCGGAAAGCATCATCACACACCTGGGTAAACAGTTTTTTCCATCTGTTAGTGACAGTTTCAAGTTAAGTACAACACCTCCGTGATGCCAACCAAACACAAACCTGGCTAATGCTGCGTTAGCCTCCGTCAAACCTGATTGGACCTGAAAATAAAATGTCCCTGTCACCTCTGCTGTCAGACTCCATTCAGCCTGCAGTTACAGACTGATAGGTTTTGAAAGCTGCATAGTAGTATAATAGTCTTCCTACCCTTTGATTTTTGCCAGTTTGCGTCTCAGGTTGACATTTTGAGTGGAGGCTCTGTGAGGATATTATTAGAGTCACCGCCTAAAGCATTCAGTCTCTGTAAATGTAGTCAGTTACATCAGTAGCATCAAACTTCATTACATAGCTTGCTTTCTTTTTTACCCAACCACATCAGCGCTAATGTCAGCAACATGACAGGGAGAGCTGATACTTTATGGGCCCACACATCCACTCATGCTTTGAAGCTGGACAATGGGCAATTGTATCCAGAGGTGTGATAATCATTTGTCATCAACAAGTGACGGGCCAAACTCTTGAGCCTGTTCTATGTGTTGTCAGACAAACAGAATCCAATTTCACAGCTTGATCCAAGCTCTGTCATAAATACACACAGGACAGCGGGATGAGTGGCTACCACGCTCAAAATGCTACCAGCGTTCATGCCTTTTAGCACTGCAATTATTGCTGTAGACAATTTACATTTATATGTACATACAAGATACATACATGAATTAAAAGTGAATTGTTTAATATTGTACGGTTTGCATACTTCTATGAAGTCTGTTTTGTGCTGGGAGATGGTCATTTGTTGACTTTAATTCCACTGTTATGCTATTTCTAAGCTGCCAACTCAGATAACTCAGTTGCCTACATCCATGATAACAGTCTATACACTGATTTCTATTGGAGGACTATGGTTGTTTTTCCACAAACATTTTTATGTTAGCTCTCAAGTTCTTCAGTGCCTCCCTTCTGCTCCTCTATAGTGGTAACAGTGTACAACACTAGCTACCATTAGCTTAGAAATAGAAAATTAGAAATAAGAATTAGAATTAGAAATAACCAGCTCCCAGCGCAACACAGATTCCGACACAAACTTAAGCACACAAGCATTCGCAAATCATACATATTGAATCTTTAAATTTCATTTCTCACTGTAGTATCATTCTCACTGTATCTTAAAGTCCACTCATACTAACAGCAAACCTTGTGGTGTATCAGTTGAGGTGTGTTTAAATATATTCAATGAGCAATAATGGTGCTATCCAACCTGCGTGTGTGGTGTCAGTCTATATTAGGTTAGTGTAGCACAGGGCTGTTGCATTTTAGGAGCAGGTGACTGGACATTCCTGCCTGTATTAGGCTTGACAGTTTACTGTGGGGGAGTACAGAGCAGGGAGAATTACACTGGCCTATGAAGAGGGAGGAAAGTACACTGCCAAACAAATTCTCCAACTGGAAAATCTCATTAAATCTCGCTCACCTGTAGGTATACCTTACTGCACAGATTTATCACTGGGTCAGGAAATTCAACCGAGCACCTCAGTTCATTACAGAGACTGAACATCACCGTCATCAGCACTGTCACATATTTACTCTCGTCAATTCTTCACTCTAGTCGGGACTGCGTTTGCTGTGTAGATTAATACAAAGATTGCCAGTCAGCAGCAGAAGATGTGCGCACGCAAACACAAAAGAGGGCAGAAAAAGGTAAACGGAGGGGAATGATGGCAAGGTGGGAGGAGAGGAACTGCTAATGGCTTAAAAAGACAAAGCTGGCCTGTCACATACGATGCTCATCTGAACTGATGGCTGCCCCAGGGAGGAGTGTCACAAACTGTCAGAGAAGATGGAGAGAACACAGAGGAGAGATGAAGTCTGGGAAAAGGAGATATAGAAGGTTGAAACAAGGGTGGCTGTTGAAAAAAAGAAATCAACCAAATAATGATAAATGAGTTTCAAAGCACCAAGGGAGTTACAGATGAAGAGAAGAGCAAAAGAAGAAAGAAAGATCTAAAGAGTGAGTAGTGTTTAGCGTGAGGGTTTTCTGGTTGCCTGCTCTTCACTAAAGGTCAGGTGTTGACGCTGTGGCTCTGCCTGACAGATGTCTCATTGAGGGGACAGGCCGTAGGGCAACACGCACCGCACGTACACACATTTATACACACTTGTGTACACATGCACAGACAGGTGGAAGAGCAGAAATAACCCAGAAGTGCCTTTTTGTTTATTGGTTACATCTAATTTTACAACCGTTGCAAGTTCCCCCATTTATAGCAATCAGCAGGTCAGCACACCTCAGTGAAGCTGTGGCCGAGATCCATGTTGACAACCTACTGTGGCTTCACTAACATGCAAAAGTGCAGTGCTTCTTTTTCTGCGGAAAAATCCTCGCCTTTGTTGCATTTTGACAACAGCTGACTACTCTGATTTCTCCAGAATGTCAGCTCTGTCACAAGACTCCTGAGGCCAAACATCCTGGACAACCCCTGACACACACACACACACACACACAGTGCATAATCAAACACACAGCCTTGGGCTATCGCTCAGTTGTCACAGTGGTTTCTTGTTATTCATGTGAAGCGGGGAGAGAAAGGGGTTAACGTCGTAAACTTTCATCCACAAAGGCTCTTTTGTCACCTCAGTCCTACACCAACATCCCCCCTGCCGTCCTTTCCCCTGTCCCCAGGCAAAGTAGCCTTTCCCCATGTGATCAGGACAGGGTTAGCCCCCTCTCCACACAACACCAGCCCCCTGGGCGACTAGAGACGAAGGAGCAGCCAACCAGTACTGATCACACCATTACCCTGCTGTTAAATGACCATGAGGGCCTGTTGGGATGGACAGCCACAGAAATCCGTCTTGTTAAACCAGGTGTACCAAAACATGTTGCAAGACTTCACCACAAAGAGAGGTCAAATTAATCCTACCCCTTCTCAAGGCACTGTGAATATACTTTCTATGACTAAGCTGTGATTTGCAGAGCAGGGGTGGACAGATGAGAAATCCCAATCGTCATGAACAACAGCGTTGTTATTGCACCCTCTCAATGTGGTGCTGATTGGAGAAATGGCTGAGGCAGCAGGTAAACGCAGGTCGTCATGTATTGGCGTATTGATGGGCCTCTTTTGTCCATTACACCCAGAGGTGCTGGGATGGTGCGTGGGCGTGTGTCCGACCCGGGAGACCATTAGTCGGCTCTGTCAGAATTCGAAGGGGAGTATTGACAGTCCAGCTAAGGCAATCGATAGAGCAGATCTCTCACTCCCTCTTGCCATCTATGATATGGTCTTCTGTGCACTGTTGTACCTCCTCTTAGTGTATTCCTGTGGTGTAAACGGTAGAAAAATGAGTTGTTGCGTTTAAAGGTTCAATATGAAAAACTTGCATATGCTCGTGTGCTTAGATGAAGAATAAATAAAACTCATTTTCGAAGCTAACTGTAGCTAGTGTGGCACATTGTTGCTACATTAGAGGAGAGGCATTGAAGAGGCATCAGGATTTCTGTGGAAAAACAAGTCCTCCACATAGAAATCAGCTTAGAAAAGGGTTTAGCTAATGTCAACAAACATCAGTTTTTCCGCAAAAATCTGCATGCTCGCTCCTGAGTTCTTCAAAGCCTCTCTTCTGCTCCTCTGTTAGCTTAGAAATGGAGTTAGCTAGCGTCAACAAATGAGCAACTCCCAGCTCAAAACGCCGTCTCCAACACAAACTTCATGTGAGGACACAAGCACGTGCAAATTTTACATAATGACCCTTTAAACAAGGAGGGAGGACATGAGTAAATCAGCCAGACTCCGGTGTGGAATTGATTGATTATGTCTGAATACTTGGATAAAATCAACCGCAAACCAATAAAAAAAAAAAAACCTACAGCTGTCTTGTCCTTCATTCAGCTTAGTCATGTTCTTTTCTGTACTGGTCCCTAAGGCTGAAACAAGGAGGCAAAAGCAACAGCCAGCAGGGTGGGACGCCCATTACCCAAGCACGCTGCAATCATTGGACTGAGCTCTCGGGACTATCCCATGTGAAGTCACCCACAATGTGAAGTCATTCAGCAGGGAAGAGCCAGATGTTTTCAGGGACAGGGCCACTTTATAAAGAAACGCTTTACACCCCTATCTGATCATTATTTAAAAGATGATGGCTGTTAGCGGGGAGGAGAATCACACATTTGATCAGATAGGCCTTTCTTTTTACTATTATTTTTTTGATTCAGTTTTTAATTTACTGTATCATGTATTTAGATATATCATATAAAACTAATTCCTATTAGAAACCTCTCCTCTCCTTTTTTTTCTTCGTCTAGTTCCAGCAGTGGTGGAAGAAGTATTAAGTTAAGTAAGTTAAGTAAAAGTACATTAGTACATGCAGCAAAATGGAGTTCTTAAAGTAAAACTACTGGTTTGGTCCCTGTGATTGATATATTATAATATAGGACATCATTAAATTATTGATAGTGAAGCATCAGCGCAGCATGCTACTGTTGTTTCTGCTGGAGGTGGAGCTAGCTTGAACTACTTAATATGCAGTTTTATGTACAGGGAACCAGATAAATCTGAGAGCTCATCACATGATTAACAGGAGAGGAAAGAAGAAAAAACTAAGTCCTGACACACAAATCTGTTTTCACTTTTTGCACTTTTTCTCTAAGATATTGGAGGATTTGAAGATTTACTGAAATGAAACCATGTGAGCGCTATTTGGTGGAGCTGTTAACAACTCATAGAAAAATGAAATGTGAGCTCATTACGCATTGCCAAAAAGGTTGGACACCACTGGTTTAATCTTGAAAATGTGTTATATTTTTAAAGCTTGTTATATTATACATCTTCACCATAAAAGTAACTAAAGCTCTCAGACAAATGCAGTGGAGTAAAAAATACAGTTTTTGCCTCTGAGATGTAGTGGAGTAGAAGTACAAAGCTGCATGAAATGGAAATACTCAAGTAAAATACTATTACCTCCAATATGTACTTCAGTACAGTACATGAGTTGAAGTAATTGGTTTCTTTCCACCACTCAACTCCAGGCAGGTCAGACTTAGAGGGAGTTGTTTAAGGACACATGAGCAGAGCTTCATGGAAGAACACCCTGTAGCCTTAAGCCCTGTCCTAAGGAGCAACCAACCCATCACGTTACAATGTTATCAGTTTTTGACACATTTCATGACCTGTGTCAGTTAACAGTTAAAATAAAATCACTTATCACAGCTGTACAGCTGCAAGAGTACAGGAGTAGATCTGCAAGGTCTAACACAAGTTAGAGGGAAAAGCTGCAAGCTCTTTTGTTTCTCTGACAGTACGGTGGCTGAACTGGGTCAAACAGAATTGTGTTTAGCCTGTGTGAGCTCCCTGTGGTTCGGGGGGGGGAATTCCACTGGGTAGTGTGTGACCCTGAACACTGGCCTTCCTGTTCGACTATGGTGATGTGCTCTGTAGCCCAGAGGAAGAGGAAAGAAAGACAGTTCTGTCCAAGGACTAGCTCCTCTTGTCTAACAACCAACATGAGTGTGACTGGATGGTAGTGGCGTTGGTGCTGCCTGTATCTATACATATATATGCGTGTGTATTTGTTTGTGTGCAGCTGTTGTCACACAGATCTGAGATAACACTCTGGCTTTTAATAAACTCAGCAGAAGTGTGTAAGCGTTTGTGTCTTTGTGTGTGTGTGTGTGTGTAGCTTGCTGAAAGGTCCTGGGTGTGTGATTGATGGGAGCTTTAGCACAGTAAACACATGCAAACACAGTTACACACACACACTGAAGGTGGGTGGATATAGGGGTGGTCACAGGCAGCAATGCTCAGCTAACATTATTCATCCTGTGTTCATCTACTTGAGCTGAGCCCACCGTTTCCCATATTGATGAGCCAGCCAGTGTGTATTACTCAGTTTATTTACATGGCGACACGTACACACACATTAACGCAGCCCCTGTTAGACTGACAGTAAAGGATGGAGGCAATTTGGAACATTTGGATTCATTTTCATCTCTTTTTAAACTTCTTATACTGTGCACTTCTTCTGCACTCCTTCCATTTGTTATTTGGATGACGGGGTGAATCAGAGAAAAAGGCGGCTCGGAGAGGGCGGCTGAGAGGGAGAGGAGAATGTAGGGAGAGCAAGCAGGGAGGAGGAGAGGGTTATTTTGGAGTCTCTGAACTGTAATCACCACCTACAGCTGCTTCCTCCCAGGTGCTCCAACTGGACATCAACAGGGAGAGGGAGGGTGAAAGTACAGAACAGAGGAAGGAGAAATAAAGTCATGTAACAGAGGTAATGGTGTTTGTCTTTTTTCATGGTTTGCCTCCATTTCAATTTATCACTACATAACAAACCATAGTCTAATATGTCACCGTTCTACAATGCACGTTTCCAGGCTTAGTCTCTTGTTGAATCCCTGCTGGCAAGGGGAAGTTTTATCTTAGCAGCAGGAGGAAGTTGAGGGGGCTATCGCAGAGCTGACGTGACACTTCCAGTACCTGCCAGAGCAGACAGGATGGTGACTACGTTCTGAGGAAGCTATTCTGGCTGTGAATTCTGCCAGACAGCTTGTGACTCGCACACAAACAGCTGATGACCAACAGGTGAGAGCAGCTAACCGGCCCAGTTTGTTTTAATGCAAGGTTTTATCACAGTGAAATGAATCGATATTCGTCGATTTGTAAATAACATAGACTTGCATAAAGATGGACAATACCGCGTCCTGCTGCTATGGAAAAGTGAAGCCAAAAACATGGCGGTTCTGGGAGCTGCCAAGGTGCTTCACTGACGCAATATAGAGCCACAGTCAAAGTACAGACCAGCTGGCTGCCAGATTAGTTTCCTCCAGAGCCTCGACAGCAATTGGTCATTGCAGTTGCCAGTCGTTTTTATATCATTAAATTTCTTAAAAACAAACTGATCAGAAAGATTATGATTTAAAGACAAATCAGACAGATGTAATCTACGTAAAAAGACCAAATGTATTGACGTGTACTTTGTGGAAAGACGGCTAACCTGACGTATAGTACAGAAAGGGCAAATTTGCACGTTTTTACACTTTCTTGAGGTGGTTTTTGAAGAGTTAATGTGCTTGATGGGAGATAGATGCACAGTTTCCAAAAAAGTTGTGATGTAACAAACATTTAACTCATGTGACTGATCAGCTGTTTCCCCCATGTCTTTCTAAATATTCCCATAAAGTGCTGGTGGTACAACAGGCAGTGTGGACTGATGAGGAGACCAAGTTATTCCTCAGTCTCATCCATGAAAAAAAAAACACCACAGCCATTTAAATGGAAAACAGCAACACAATGGTCTCCTTCATCTACTGTTGTTTATTACAGCCATGCACAACATAACCTACATCACCACCGTCTGATGACACTATGCAGCAATTAACAATTCTATAGAAACTGGCTATAGGGCGTGATAGAGATGTTGTGTCTTCACTTTTGGGGTGTCGTCACTACTTCCATCTTTATATACAGTCATTGTAAATACAGTATATACACTGCATATATACAGTAATTTCCATAGAGTGTAAAGTTAATTGCACAGGGTGGTAATGCCATGGAGGTGTGTGTCTAGGTTAAGCTGATAAAGTTGATAACCTAATACTGTAAACTCATTAGCTGGCTTACTACATCACTACCAAGACAACCTAATGACATAATGAGGCCTCCAAAGGCTGCATTAAAGTTCAATTAAAACAGGATCAACATGCAGGACTGAGCATGAAGAACCCAAGTTCACACATCCCAGTTGTCACATCATCGTGTCCACCCAGTTTACACAAGAGGAAATGTGACACACAAGAACTGGGACTTTTAAAGCAGCCTTTAGGCTTCTTTTGCCGTAACCAAGGCTTATGAGGTGTGTCTCACAGTATAAACAAACACAAGAGAGTGTATGTGCATGAAAAACATAAAAGTGATCTATAAATGCATTACAGCTGATGTTCCACTGTGCTTCACCTATGAGGCACGCTTTAAAAATCTTCCAGCGCAAGGGACAAACACAATCCATCATGCTTGCATACACCCAACAGCCGCACCCACACAGTTCTACAGTAGGTGTTGCCGTGTGAAGCCAGAAAATACATCATATTTGTCTCATACAGTGGTACGCATGCATTACAGCAAAACCTTCCACACTTGCACACCAAGCGTCTTGTGTTCAAATAAAAACCCCTCCATATGGAAGGTTGCGGGTGCGTCCCTGTAAGTCATCCGCTGCAGCCTCGCATTATTGTCCAATAAAAAGGCTTGGCGCCGTGTGAGCTGTACATGTCACCACCAACAGTCCCGCTGTCTGCTGCATTTCCAGTCTGCACGCAGTCACATGCTGGATCCACTAACTAATCTGGATTCATAACACCACTTTGTGCACACAGTACAGTAAAAGCCACTTGACATGAACTTGGAAAATGCTTGGTTATTAGGCTATAGCAGCTCCGGTTGACCTGCAGTATTTCTGCCCCCTCTCCTTAGAGATCACAGTTCGCTGATCTCATCATCTCTCCAGTTACTTATTAGTTACGTACTTAGTCCTGTGTGATGGTTATCTGCTGATTTCATTTACTCTTGCATGATGCACCCTTCGATAAAGTAGTCTGCATGATCTCCTGCCCCTGTTCATCCGTAATCTCACCCAAGCAATGCCCGGACATTCACACCAGTCAAATAAAACTCTCAAATGGAGCCTAAACACGTTGTTAGCATGGGTATTTTTTGTGGGTTTTACTTCCTTACTGAAAAAAGTACACAAACCACCACATGGAAATGCCTGTGCACAGACACACACCCACACACACAGTAAAACCATCAATTCATTCATGCATAAATAAAAACATCGGTGAGGAGTGCTAAAAATGACAAAAGGTTAATCTTGCAACATTTTCATCCTGTTAAAACCCGCGTTCAAAGCCTGGCCAAACAAACCTGGCTGATAAGCACAGCGGTGGCATCAAAGCCTTCACAGATTATAGATTACCATCAAATCAGCCCATGTACTGCCACAGTGGACAGGCACCTGCTACTTTACTGTAATGGCCCTGGTGATTAGGGCAGGAAATGTGTGTTTGTGTGTTGGGGGTTTGAGCTGGACCTTTTATACACAACGGCTTTTCATTAATGAGAGAGGTTTCTGTGAAACAATAGGACAGTGGATGATAGCCCAGCGAGATGGAGTGTTTTAAAGCCCTGGATGTTAGCGTGGCTCGACATGCCAACATGTTTCTGCAGATGCCAGTTTTCATCAGAGGGTTAATGGCTGGATATGCATCAGCTCTACAAGCACATGTTCATATCTGGCAGCTATGTATACCATGTGCCCTCAGTGCCTTGATAACTGATTGTAATTAGTGTCTAACATGACAAGGGGAGCTTTGTGTTGTGTTCTTATATACAGTGTTGGTGCGGCACGGTGCCAGCCTCACCCCTTGAAAACACACTGTCACAGCAGTGCACTTCGCTGCCTCTCTGCCCCTGTCACTCTCCTGTGCCAGTAGCAGTGTGGGGATTAAAGGAAAATCCTGACCTCCTCATCCACCTCTCTTTAATGCCTCTCCTCATTTTAAACAGCTCCTCCGAAACTAACTGGCTGGATTACAGCTCAGGTGCTCACCGATCTCATGGCCACAACTCTGCTGTATATTGTGCTCACAGCAGGCACAGAACTTCAAATTATTAGGCACACACACATATAATGATGCAAACACAGGTGAACTTGAATACACATCTGCATAGATGCTCTGAAGTTGGTGAAGTCTAAAGCCCAATTACGCATTAATGTCAAAGAGCAACAACCATGGTTTGAAATTGAAGCCAATGTACAAGTATTTTACAGCATAATAACACTGATGGTTGCTATATGCTAACTCTAAAAAAATACTGGCTTCAACTGCCTCCCATTCATTAGTCTTCATGGTCTTATTCTCTTTATTTGGACCCTCTAATAAGTGTACTGGTTGTTGCTTTTGTAAATTATTGCTCTGTTTATGATTTTAGGGCTAACAGACGGCTGCCGTGTAGGTGTTGATTGACAGGTGACAGCTAGCTTGCCTGCTGACTTGGACTTTCAGAGCATATTTTTTCCTGACAGACAGCTCTACTGTAGTAGTTGTGTGTAATACGTTGGACTAACAAGACTGGCAAAGGATTTTGTTACGCAAATGTTTCATTAATCGCAAATAATAATTCAGTAATCATTACTGTTACTTAAATGCAATACCTGGCCTGTTAACATAACGTACCTACTTTATCTAATGTTAGCATTAATTCAGTGGGCTTTACCAAAGACTGTGGAAGCCAAGAGGTCAAACTCTGGTGCTTTTCTGACAACAGCTTTCAGTCTAACATGACAGAGGTGTGGCGAAACACTGATTTCATCATGGAACAAACAATTAGCTATATATATATATATATATATATATATATACATACAGTATGTACTATTATACATACTATTATACTATATTCTTTGGTATTAAATTATATCTGTCTGCTAGCCTGCTAATAGACTTTTTTCACAGCAAATATTTGGCTTGTCATGGCAGGAAAAGCACAGGTGTTACAGATAAAATGAATGATGGCTCTCTTCCACTCAAACGTCCACTTACACACAGCTACTAAGAAATTAAATTGTAGCCATCGTTAGGGATATCAGTTAAACCTGTGCTTGGTCCTGGCCTGCTAATTAGTGTGTTTATACTTTACACAAATTTGACAGCACTGTTATCACTGTCATGCTTTACTGTTGCAAACTATTATTAACACAATTTCAGCCACTTGTTAACATTTAGCTGAAATTACTTGGTGCCATTTTGCATCTCATTTCCTAGTGAGCAATGTGGTTGGTGTTTTCCGTGAGTTAGCATTAGTGTTATTTGCGTGGTTTCGTCACTTTCCCCCAGGCCCACGCTCTTGTCCAAATATAGACACTTATTCAACAAACCAATGGGCGACATTGTAGCTACAGTCACTTCTTTGATACAGTCTATGATTAAAGTACAGTGGCTGAGATGCAGCTTTGTACAGTACCAGTGAGGGTTAAAAGGGAGAAAACAGAGAGTGACAGAGTGAGAATGACAGTCTACAGGATATGCTGATATTCAATTTACCTGCCTCCCTCATCCAACACACACACACAAACACACACTCCTCCCAACACCCTCAAAATTCCACCAGCAGGGCAGAAATGCTCACTCCTGTCTGTCCGTCTCCCCGTTGGAGTCGCTTGCGTAGCACTTTTCTCCATTTTCATCACCATTCTTAACCTTTATTTCACTCCTCTCCTCCCATCGTCTGCTGTCCTCCTCTCTTTATCTCTGCCTTTTTTTTCAACACAGGCTGCTCACAGGGAAACAAGGTTGTAAAGGTGGGAGATGCTGATATTGTTTGGCTTGTGTGTGTGTGTGTACTCTACATGAAGTACTATATAAAAGAGCCTAGAGGGCTTATATCGCAGACGAGATTTTGGCACTCATCCAGCTAAATGGCACTGCTGCAGGCATTTGTGTGCACATGTGTGCTTTGTGTGAATGTGCATGTGCAAAGTGTGTATGGTATTGCTTTAGTGCCTTTGTGCTTCCGTTTTACAGCATAAATATTTCAACATCATAGCATGCTTCGAAAAGTGAGGATTTCAAGGTTTTTATCACCATTACTATGCCAAATCGAATAAACATAAGACACAAAAGTCAACAATTACAAGTTTAGACCTGAATCGGAATGAAATTTGCCTAAAGGACATTTGCTCCTTCCTATGGCCTGTCTTGTCACAAACCAGACTCATAAGTATCAGAGGAGCCCCAGCATGCATATTTCATTCATGCCTGGCCATTAGTTATGTACGGAAGACTAGGTAGGTACACTCTCACTGTGACCGTTTGTCTTTCTAATGGAGGGGGAAACAGCAGCAACTACAGGCAGAGAACAACTCTCATGCTCCTTTAATGGGAATGAATAAAGGATGAGTCGAGGCTCAGACACCGGGTTAAGACGCTGTTTAGCACCTCTGGCCCAGTGCCCAGCGGTGAAGGGAGAGATGGAAGGAGGGAGAAATGGTAAAGCAAGGACAAAGAGGGCCACGACTAACAATCATTTTCCCTATCAATTAAACTTGTTTTGCCCAGAAAGACCAAGGGGGGTGATATGTTTAAATCACCCCCCTAGCCCATGCAATTACAGAAGGGGAAATCCTCACATTTAAGAGACCTTAACCAGCCAATAGTCCATATTTTTCCATTAAAACTAGCTTAGCTTCCGCTGGAAACCAATGCATCTTTTCTTTTTTTCACACATTTTATGCATAACCATACTTCTAGTCCTGAAACAGTCCATTAGTTTCTTGACCAAGTTGTTAAAGTTTGTAAAGTTTTATACAGTTTTTTAAAGTAATTGTTTAAAGGTTCAATATGTAAGATTTGCACATGCTTGTGAAGTTTGTGAGGCTGTTTTGTGCCGGGAGACAGTTGTGTTGTTTGTCCATAGCTAATTCCGTTTCTAAATTAACGATTGTCTCGGTTTCATATACATGGTAACAGCCTGAACACTGATAGAAAACTCCGGTCAGTTTTCCTGCGAAAAAACCTTACACTCACTCCTGAGTTCTTCAAAGCTTCTCTCCTGCTCCTCTACAGCAGCAATACTGAACAACACTAGCTACAGAACCAGCTCCCAGCACAACACAGACTCCAACACAAACAGCACATAAGCACACACACAATCTCACATATTGAACCTTTAAACACTTTCTTGCAACTGTTGTTCAAGAAACCAGTGAATTGTTTCAGGTCTAGTAGTGCGGTTAAGGATAAAGTGTGTGAAAACAGGACATCATAAGAAAAGATGCACTGGTGTTCAGTGGAAGCTAAATGTACTTTATCCTAGATTTTTTCCACACTAAAGCTAACCTAAGTATTAGACAGAAAAGCGGTAGGCCTGCAGAGTTCGAGAAAGCAACTTGTTGACAGAGTGTAGTTTTGTACGCCTCCACAGACTTCTTCTCTTTGATCCACCTTGGGAGAAAATGAAAGGCAGTGGAAGAGGGGGAAAAAGTCAAACAGGGACCTGGAAAGAGTGAAGCCAAGCAGTGAAAGATTTGCTGATGATTTTGAGGAAAAGGAGAAGGCAGGAAAGGGACAGGTGGTGGTGGGACACTGTGCCATGGCAGCTCAGCTTAGTCAGCTATGTCAACAGCCATCCATTGGTAGCAAGCTATGTAGGCAGGGAGGGGGGGGGGCAAACAGGCTGTGTGGGATGGTGATGGCTAAAGCTGCCAGTCTGCTACCTCAGACAGAACTGTATAATGGCTGCCACCTGCCCTGAGTTACGGCAGCAAGAAAGACCTCATGGCAGCAGCCGGCAGCACCTGTGCTCAACAGTCAGATCACCACATCAAAACAAGCTTCAAGGATTAGCCTACTACTGGGGGTGGAGTCGAAGGGCGCCTGGAAAAGCCACAGACACAGAGACGCTTTACTCCACTGGAAAGATGACTGTCAGCGCTACAAACACCATTTTCTTTAAAGTAAAGTTTAAATATTCAACTTGCTCTGTTTGCTTGTTATAGAACTTTCCCTAAAAATACAGTAAAACAGTATCAGTGTTACCGTATTTGTACAATAATTTTGCCGTCTGTACAATACTTTGATCACTTTGCGACACTTAGTAGCTGTAATCAGTCCAGTCTATCTCATTTTAATTCTCCTGTTGACACAATCAGGATAGTAAAATATCTGTCTGTGTTTCTTTCTAGCTATCACTCCAGCTGTCATTAACTTAAAGATTCAATATGTAAGACTTGTGAAGTTTGTTTTGGTGTTTCGTGTTCGTCAACTCCAAAGCTAAAGGTAGCTAGAGTTACACTGATGCCACTGCAGAGGAGTAGAAGAGAGGCACTGAAGAACTCGGGAGTGAGCGTAAGGATTTACAAGGAAAAACCAACCCTCTACATAGAATTCAGTATACGTCTCATTATCATGGAGGTAGCCATAGCTGAGCTAGTCGTTAGCTTAGAAATGGAATTAGCTGACATCAACCAACAAACAGCTTCCAACACACAACTAGGGTTGGGTATCGTTCAAACATTTTGACATTTTGGCTTTGATACCAGCTCCTTAAGGATACTTTTTTTTAATATTGATTTTCCATAAGTTGTTGGTTTCAGCTCTTTAGTTTGATGTTTCAGCACCCTGGCATTTTTCCACTCAAAGCAGTTTTACAACTTAAAAAATAAATCCAATTATGACTTGGAGTTGTCTGATAACATGATATCATTAATAAAATGTCCAAAAGGTAATGCATGCACTGACACTGATGAGATTTACTCCTTCGATATTTAAAACTGGTATCAAATGACAAGAGATTTTTTTGCATAAAAGTTCAGTCCCCAGCCCTATGCTTCAACAAATCTTCACATAAGCAGGGTTAGACATTGAACCTTTGAATCTTCTTTACTAATCAGGAATTTGACCTATTTTATACTGAATACCATAACCTGTGGGCCAGGGCTATATTTATCCAGAGCAAATCACTTGACTGATCTCTTATGACTGGCGTACAATAATTTTCTCAACTTGATTCAAATATGATGATTTGAAGCCTGTGGAACGATACTTTAACATTTGCCATCTGGTAACGCTAAAGAGTGTGAACACAGCCTCCTGCATCATGCCCTCGAAGTCCAGGGAGTATTTGAGGAGCTGTGGGTGATTGCTGGTGCCATGTGACATGGTGTGAGTGCATCTTATTTTAGAGTGAGAGGTTGAGATAAGGTGTTAAAGGGAGGGGAGGGAAAGGAATGCTGAGCTGTCCTTGTAAGCCTCGATACACGGTGGATGTCATCTGCCCTGCCAGGTTCAATTCTTTGATTACAACCGCTGCCAGTTAACGGTTAAAAATAAAATCCTCTTTATTACATTTGCCATTTACTCAGAGTTATATTCCACTGCAGAGTACAACGATTTAACCTGCAATAGTCTCTTTCCCTTTGAGTGATCCTGATATCTCTTCTTCTGTCTCTGTTTCTCCGTGCCCCACGCAGCAGTTTATTTAGCTGCCATGTTTACATTCCTGTTCAGTCAGCCTCTCCCAGGGGAGGATGACTGGATCTAAGCACTATGGCTCAGCCTCTTTTTTTCTCTCTCTCTCTCATGGATCAAGTCAGTTACATGATGGTTACTACAGATAGCACTGGCTGACACACACAAGCATACACTCACAATGATTTCAATGTAAAAAGAATGTGCAAACATGGAATAATTAGGGCTGTGTGATATGATTATATCTATCATGTGGTGATAGAAAAACATCTCGTTCCATATTATGCTCTCTGTCCTTGTGTCGCTAAATCACACTCTTTACAGCGTTTTTGTAATTTGGACTAAAGTGAACGTGATGCAGAAGGGGTCATTCCCAACAGGAGAAGCCAACCAGCCAAGACAAAGCAAGGAACTCATACCTAAAAGATGGGCTATTTGTCTTGTATGGATGTGGTTCATGTATGAAAAGTCTAAAAACTCTACTTTGCAAACTATGCTGCAGACCAGGTCCATACAACACTATTTGCTTGCTGCGACAATTCAGTTTGGTTTTGATATTTTTGACCATGCTCACATTTTAAGCCTGTATTTATAGATCTGTTTTAGGGCCTTTACGACTATGTTCACGACTACTTTTCAAAAGTGTTTTCTATTGACCTTTTTCCATTGTTATTATTGCACAGGCTTTGTTGCATACTCTGATTCTGATTGGTCATTGACAGGATTTCTCTCTCAACATGCAGTTGCTATGGTCACAGTTCTGATCATAGACGCTGGAGATCATTCTTTAAATCAATAAAATCACTTTTAAATATTTTTTTTGTCAAATTATTAATTTCATTAGTAAACAGCAGTGTAATAATAAGTGGGATACTGTACAGTGAATCAGTCAATATTGCAAAATAATAATAATAATAAATAATTCAAGGCATCAAGTCATTACTCTGTCAGGCTTTATTTAAAAAATAATGACTTGTTGGCTGTACATGATCCCTTACATATTTGGTATTTTGTTACATCTTTAACTGAGCATTTGCACAAAGGCTCTAAATAAAAGGAGAAATATAATCAAACATGATGACTTTTTATTCGTTGTGTACTGTAATAATAGGGCTTTCCATGTGGTCATTTAAACTGTTCATTTAATGTACAGAAAAATGTGCTCTCTAGTATTGTTATCTGGATATTGGGATATGAGATTTTGGCCACACAGCCTTAGAAATAATGTGCTTTTAACAAAATGCAATTACTCATATAGACACATTTGGTTATAGAGAAACAAAATCAACAGCACATCAATTAGAAACCTGTCAGTGATGAGGCAGAAGAAACGAGGAAAAGCTAAATGAGGTGTCCGCCTCTCAGCTGTCGTGGGTAACAGAGGCTCTGGGGCGGGGCAGGGCGAGGCTAATTGGACAGAGCTACAGGACGTCCTGAGCGCTCAGGTCCCCGGCACTTCACTGGCCTCATCATTAGACTGACTGGCTCCTGTGGCCTCCGGCAGAGTGCTGTCTGCACGCCCTAATGACCGCTGACTCACTCAGCAGCGCAGCAGCGCCGCTACATTAGTCCAGCTCTGAATAGACCCAAATAAAGAGAGATGTGAGGGGAGCTGGGCTGGTAGGCGCCCCTGCAGTCAGTAGCGGAAGACGCTCTACCTCAGGAACACATAGGATTTTGTTGTTTTGTGTTCAATTCAGCTGTAATCTAATGTAACCTGTTTTTTTTTCTATCCAGTTCAACTCCAATTATCTATGATTTCTTTTTTTCTTTTATTAACTACAATCACCAAATGCAGTCCTAAGAGATCTTGATGCAACACTGGCTTATCTTGAAGGTGTCAAAACAAATCGACAAGTCACAAAGGAACAATTGTGAAAGTGTGTCTGTGGGTTGTGTAATGAACAGAGCACAACTGACAGCATGAATTAGTGCTGGGTTTCATGGAAGTGTTTTTGACTGTTTTATCTGCTATTTGAACACTATAGACCAGTGGAAAACATAGGTCTGAATTTGTGTTTTTTTATAATATTAAGGAAAAAGACATGAGAAGAAAATATTGTTGAAGATGCAGCAAAACCCACTGTAAATACAAAGCAATGAGGAGACTTGCATTTATTAAGCCAAAGGTAACAGTCCTGAGCTTGATTGAAGAGCTATCGCTTTAGCCAGTGGAATATCATGCAACTGTTCAAATTCTACCTGCAGACAATAAGAGTTTTCTACTGGAGTGAACTCAGCTGAGTGGTTTAAAATGTTTTTTTCAGTTTTAAAAAAAGTCTTAATATATCATGAATTCAAAGTCAAGAACTCAACAGCTTTGTGCCTTTGTGTCTGATGTCTGACTGTTAGTTGGCTCTACGACTCTTTGTGAAACCAGCCCCCGATTATTCAGTGACAATTATTCAGTTGTTATCTGTTGACTGCAGTTAGTTGTTGTTTAAACAGCAGATCAGCTGCTCGAAATGATAAAAAGTGTGAATGAACTTTAATAAACAGACTTGTTTCTCTTTACATTTTGCCCGTAAGGCAGGGGACAGTTATGGGTTAACCGGGCTGTAAAGCCCACATAATAGAAGGACAGAGGACGGCTCTGTGTTCAGCTGACCATGGGGGGGTAGGAGGGGCTTCGTGGGAGGGAGGGATGGAGACAGGGAGGGTTTTATACTGTCGTCTTTCCAATAAGAAGACAGCAGTTAATCTTCAGCGACATTACTGTTTAGCAGGTGAATTTAGCACGGAGGATGGACAGGTCTCTCTAGACAGGTGAATTAAAGTAAAACTGAATAAGCAATAGACAGTGCACAAGGACTGACAGTTTGTTTGTAAATGGCAGTCAAGAGCAAGGTCCCATCTGCTTGGGATTTGGGATTTCACCTTCTGTCAGGAGAGAACGAAAAAAAAAAACAAAAAAAAGAAAAAAAAAAACCAGGAGAGCAAGAGCGTGAAAAAGACACAGCATTTCGAAAACACCACACACCAACTGAGTGCAGTATCAGCCAAAAATACTTCTCCTAACAAGTCAATAGCGACCATCGATTACTTCTGCGCAGGGCTTATGCAACATCACCACCGGAGTGTACGATTATGGTGAAATCTGAGCACGCAGGCAGGAGTTTTGCAGTGCAACCTGCTTTGCCCTGTAGAGATGGAAAAGTAAACTCTTCGTGTGTGTCACTGGGCGTTTAAATCAAAGCGCACAATGTGAACTAATGGCCTGGAAACGCTGAGAGAACCGCACTCACAGACACCCATATATAGAGACAGGGCAGGGAGAGAGTACAGACACGTGTTAAACAGTCGATGCTTCTGAAGTGGGGTTGTAACAGGTACTCATCCATAGTCGGTGTATTACCTGCAGTAGATGTCGGTCGGCAGTTTGGAGAAGCAGACAGGAGTATCAAACGGATATATCTGCACTGCTTTACTTTGCCATCAGACACCAACAGGGGAACTGAAAATCTAAAGCATTTTTCAAATCCACCAGACTCCTATGACTAAAACAGTATTTTTTCCAAACAGAACATGGGAGTCGCTGATCTATCGCTGCCTCAATTAGTTAATTTGGTCAGTCATCGATATAACAGTGGCTGTAAGGGTCAAAACACAACAACACTTCAGAAAACACAGCAACATTTCAGATTTCAGAAAACACTTCTTGTTTGTAAATGGAAAAAACCTTTTGACATGTCAGTGTTATTTCCTCTTTCTATCCATTGAACAACCTCTAAATGTACCTGGGTATGTCCAGTCATTAATCACACAGGGGTGTTTTCCCTTCCACTCATAATCTGAAATGATGTTGTTTTTGACATGTCACACCGTAAACTATAGATAAGTACCTCATACCATAGACATACGACTTTGCAGACTTAGACACCGCATCGGTTGTTTCACATGTCAATGCACCTGCTATGCTGGACCAGTCAAGACTAAAGTAAATGGAGGAGCTGTGGTTTTTCTGTGTGAAAAATACTGTAACATGTACGCTTTTCAACTGATTTTATATTTATGTTCATGCTCTGTTTGGGGTAAAAACATTTCTGAGACAAAATTTTGGCAGGAAAATAAAATTTTGTGTGGCATAAAACTGACTCACTGAAATCCATTGAGAGATGTCAACATTAAACGTTGCACCTTTTATTCAAAAAATAACATAGCTCTTTATTTTACTTTCAGGACCGTTTTGACCGTTCCAATATGGCAGTGATGTTGACGTTCATTCCAACGGCCAATGCAGTACCTATGCTTACATGTCTATGGTGTTTTCATAAAATTTTGTTGCGTTTTCTAAAACGTTGTTGTGTTTTCAGCCTTTGTGCAATCCAAATCTACAGATGCCTAATATAAACTCATATAAAAAACAAACCCTTTAAATGTCTGAACTGGTCTGAGAATGTCCAAACTGTTACAATGAGTAAGTGATGAGGAGTATTACTCTTTTATAAATCCTGTGGCTTCACCAAACAGAGACACCTGTGAGTGAGATTCAGTCACCTTTGCTCTCTTTGTCCAACCTCCTCTTCTCACCTGCTACTCCTATTCCTGCGACTACCCTCCTTCCATCAGCCACCCCCTCCCCTCCCCTCCCCTCCGTCTCCTCCTCCTCTCCTGAAACCCAACGCAGCGCCATTTCCACAGGGACTCTGATGTGAGCTTGGAGACGGCCGCGCTTAATCGATAGTGCCAGGTTGCCAAGACAACCTTGATTTCCTGTCGTCGTTTTTGCAGAGCGCCGATGATTGCGCCGGGTGTCCGTTGCACCTGCCGCCCTCTCTCTCTCTTCTTTCTCCTCTTCCACTGTCTCATCAAGCTCCCCTCGTCCCCTCCCTCCCTCACGCCGTATCGCCACCACAGACAAAAAGAGGAAGACAGATATACAAAGGCAAAACGGATTAGGCCCAAGAGGTTGGGTTTAAACAATGAAAACACAATACTGAGTGCGAGGCCCCGTGTACACACACACATATGGATGCGGACACTCTTAGAACAAACACACACACCCTGTCATTCCTAACAAAAGCGAGCTGTCACAGCTATCATATCTACCTTGGAGGGTGATGTCATTGCACCTGGGGAGCGTTTAATATCACCCCCCCCTCCCGTCTTTGAACACACACACACACACACACACACACACTGCCACTCTGCC
>JAPQRN010022037.1:1740-27087 GCA_037367275.1 Coranthus polyacanthus | reverse complement strand
TGAAAAACACTAAAAACTACAAATTTGAAGGCCTAACTCCAGGATGCATTCCCAATATGATGGAATTTATGTTTTTTATACCATGGCTATGAGATACAAAAATACAGGTTTTTCTTGGTTTTCATCAATACATTTATTTCAACACAGATTTCAGTGTGTGTTTTGGCTACACACACACACACACACACTTCTCAATACACATTCACACCAGACTCTGACATCCATGGAACACACCCAAAATTGTTTTAGTTGAAATAATTTATTCCACTGGCCTACAATCACCGTTATATCCTATCAATCAAACAAGGTAATTATCTCCCACAATGCATCTCTGCAAACATGAAAAATTGGTGTCCACTGGTGGTGGGTTTTTTGTTTTTTGGTGTTTTTTGCCTCTAAGTAACAGGGTTAAGGAGGAATTAACAGGATTTAACATTTCTTTATTGCAGTAGCAGTAGAATGAAAATAAGTGATTTTAATGATACTCAATGGGGCCAAAAAGGGCTCCAGAAGGAGGAACGTGAGGATTTGGTCTAGACAGTGGAATTTTTTTTTTCAGTGTTGGTGCTGAAATTCCCAAATTCCTTAAAAAAATGAAAATGTTTGCCAGATATCATCATCTCAGCATAAAAACTGCCAAAATGAGAGCAAAAAATGACATTGAAAAGCTCTAAAAGGGTCGCAGGAGGACCAGAGGGTTATGGTTAATCACATAATAAGAGGGAATCAAAACAACAAAGCAACAACAAACCAAATTTTCCAGAATTAGAAGGAAAATGGATGGCTCACTACACACTGACCCAGTGGCCACAAATGAATGAAAATGAGGAAACAAATTAACAAGGCTCCCTAACAAATCATGATCTTTACCTAAACATACACAAGTAGCTTTGTCTAAGAAAAACCTAACAAAACTGAAAAACTATATTTTTAATAATTACTTACTTGAGGACTTAATACCTAACATTGTTTTTTTCTCATACATTTACCACTTCATTCTCTCTGAATATCCAAGTTTTTTTCTCCTAAATTTCCGAACTTAATCTCAAATATTTTTAGTTTTTTTCTCTTCTCACACTCCACAAAAAGTTTCACTTTTACTTAAAGGGACCTAATATGTTGGCATACTTTCCTCATAATATTTGAAAAATCCTAACACTTAAACTAAATAAAAAGTCAAATAAAACCAGTTGCTCAAATATAAAAATGACAAACTGAGTAAATAAAGATTAAAAACCAATGTATTTCAAAGCTATAATCGTCTCTATTTTGAAAACAAAAGACAAACTTCCTACTAAGCTGTTGACATGGCTAATGAAAATTAATATACACCCGTGCATACTCTGATTAATGTGAAAAAACCTTTCTACTGGTGCAGACAGACTCCCTCCTCCATTTCCTGAATCACCTTCTTGCAAACTTTTGCTCACATCCAAAATCCCTATTGATATCAAAGCCTTTCTCCTCTATTCTCTTTCTCTTCTGACCAGAAGTGTGAGCTTTTCTTCTGAACATACATCTCTACCCCTGTCATGATTCACTTCCACTCTGGTCCTGTTCATCCCCAGTGCCCTGTTTTCCTTTTTTTTCCTCCCCTGTTCGCTCTCCTCGCTCCATTAAACTCTGGGCTTTTCTCATTTCACTATTTTGTGCCACCTCGTCTGCTCTCGCCTCCTCCTCTCTCCTGTCTGTGACCCGGAAATCCATGTCGCCACATCATCTTTGAGGATGTCCCAATTCCTTAAATGCATCTCAAAGAGGGTTGTGAAGGTTGTGAGGATACCCATGACACATGAAAGAAGCTTGACACAAACCATGGCAGGAGCAGGACTATGTGGGTTTGTTTCTATCTCATTTATTGCTTTATTTATTCTTTATTTGTATAGTTATATATATTTGTGGTGCTTCACACAGTAAAATATGTTCTTAATCCCTCAAGCACACACAAATGAAGAATACAAAATTGAAATGAATTAAAATTTTGGGTGTGTTCTATGGATGTCAGAGTCTGGTGTGAATGTGTATTGAGAAGTGTTTTTTGGCTAGCGCGAGGGGTCAGAGCCATCTTCTAATGCTAAACGCTAACTGACTGACTCAGTAAAATGGTAAACTTTATCAAGCATTAGCATTTTACAGTCTTGTTAGTGTCACCGATTAAAAAAAAACTACAGTTGAGCTGTCTGTCAGGATAAATGCGTTTTATTCAATAAACAGAAGCTCGAAAAGTACGACTCAGCAGGTGAGCGAGCTGTCATACAGACCTGTCAATCAAAGCCTGACACGGAAGACATGGAGGTTTTCTATTTACCCTGAGATCTAACGGAGGAAAAAATGAACGATGGACCAGAACAGTTATTAGAGGGTCCAAGTCAAACGAATGAGACAAGAATGATTCCTGGGAAAAAAATGTATTTACTTAGTATTTTTAGAGAGAAGTTCAATGTAAGTCTATTACATAGACACATAGTCACTCTAAAATACTTTAGCATTGGCTTCACTTTGGAGCCAAAGTCCTTGCCCCTTGATCCTAGACCTAACCAGCTTTTCATGGAACCCTAACCCTAGTTAGCAGCTCCAAGGTGAGGACGTGTCATTTTTTTAAAGGTGAAGGTGAAGACAGGACTTAAGGAGGTTCACACTGGAATGTGAGAGGAGGGGATCTGCCTGAGGCCTCCTCCTGGTTGGACCAACACACCTCACCAGGCAGGCGTCCAGGAGGAATCCTAACCACTTAAACTGGCTTAAACCGACAAGAAAAGTAAATAAAAACTTAAGTGAAACTAGGAACATCCTCAAAATAAAACTACTTACGCGCTTGTAAATCTGATTAAAACTAAACAGAATTTTTAAAAAACTGACTAACTAAATAAAGGTAGAATCTAATGAAATGTACAAAACTATAATGACTCTGTTCTCCGCTGTGGCCCAGACACACTGATTTTCAGGCAGTAATCTGATGTGGCTGCTGTGGAGACTTATCAATACTTCACAGTGTATGCACGGATAACTCTCAGGTCTATTAAACCTCTTTGATTCACCCCACGAATCAAGATGAATTTTTGCCTCTTCATCGACCACAGCCTTCATCATCGGGCCGGTAATGAATTCAAATTGACAGTTGGAGCATCAGAAATCCAAATGAACCTCGGAGCTTAGAGCGATTAGGTTCATGAAACAGTTAGAAAACGCTATTTGATGTGCGAATACACAAAAACAACAGTAATCCATATAATTAGGATTTATGAATGATGAATGGATGATGAACAGATCACGGGCAGAAGATGAAGAAAAGATGAATGCTTTGAACCCTTCTATTATAATCAGAGTTTCTAATAAAGTTTCGAAGAAACATTTCATTTTCGATGTAACTCACAACAAGTACTTTATATTCTGTGAATTTCAGCCTTCCCATGTAAAGACCATATTGCATTAAATATTTAAGATGACATGCATCATTATGTGTACTTTTCCTCAAAACTCAGCCTGGTATGTTTTCAACAGTACCAGCTAATAATGAGCACCTCTGGGTGGGTCAGACAGAGGGCAGACGTTACTATGAGGTTATGGAGTTCTATCACGGCTGCCATTATTAAAGTTATCTGTCAGACATTCTGAAGCAGTCAAATTCAAATGTAATGTAAATGTAATGAGTCTTTGTCCACTTCAAACCAGTTAGAAATGCACACATCTGACACATTACAGAACCAAACTTTTGTAATTATCTTCATCGCTCAGTAAAGCTTCAGTGTGCAATCTTTTTTTCAGCGTCATTGGGCAAACGGTCCATAATTACCTTCAAGCATATCGGTATTTGCATATCACCTTTGTCGGAAGATCGAGGTCGCTGTTAAGATTCTGTCAGATGCAACTTTCTCTACTCTGTGGCTCGTCACAGAAGCAACACGACAGCTCCCGTAACTGTGACATTTTGGCTTCACTTTTCCATAGTGGCATGAAACGGCATTAGGTCATCTATCTTTAGGTAGAGAGGAGAGAGATGCAGAACAAAGGTGTGTATTTTCAAATTTCCTGATTTCCACCTCCTGCAGGTTTAAGACACTAACAGAGAAAACTGTGTGTGTGTGTGTGTGTGTGTGTGTGTGTGTGTGTGTGTTAGTCCATCACTTAAGGATTCTTCATTCACTCGTGTCACCATCGGGTCCATGTTGGTTCATAAACAGGACATTAGGGGAAAACGCTGTCTCTTTTCCTTTGCAGTTTCCATTAGCCTATTATTTTCAAGGTAGACAAAAGTAATGGGTAATGACCATTTAAATTTTGGTATTTGTACTTGTATTATCAATTCCCCTCTTAGTGAAATGCTCTGAAATAATTTAAATTCATGTGGCATATAGAGAGTTTTATTGTGAAGGGTGAAAAACACAAGTGTAGATCTAACATGCTGCTGAACAAAAAACATGTCGCCCTAGTTCAAACTATAGAGCGTCCATATTACTATTTTATATCTATATGTAAGTAAAGGCAAAATAGTCATTACACTGTGTTTGGACTGAACAGCCACAATTTCAGAGTACCTTCATCTGTCGGAGATAAAAAATGTGGAACATTTCTCAAGGGAAAAATATCCCTTGAATCTAAAAGTCCATTTGGAAACCTTGCCTTGACAAGGTGAGGAGAACATCCAGCACTGGTCTGGACAAGGCTGCGTCTGTGCAAAGTGTTTACATTTACATGCGTACCCAAATCTATGTTTTATGTACTGTTTCTGTTGTTGCATTGTGGATGGTTGTTCACATAAGTGAATGCATTTTTTAAAGTGGTTTGATGTTTTCTTCAGTTTTTTATTACACAATAATAACACCCCATCTTACACAATTTCCCTTTTTATGGATCTCCTCCAAAATTGAAAGCAGTGATTCCCAAAGTGTGGGCTGCGGCCTACTGGTGGGCCAGGAAGGTCCTGCAGGTGAGCCCACCAGAGACCATTTAAAATAAATAAATAGTTTAATTTTCAAGGTTCAAGGTAATACAAATTACAAAGCGTCATCTACAAGCCTGATAGCAGCAAGAATAAATGACTTTTTAAACCTATATGTTCTGCATAGTGGCATAGTAGTAGTTGAAGCCAAAGGTAAAAGCTGTGTTCATTTTTCTTTCTTCACTCTCTTATTTTGCCGCTTTCTCTGACCCTTTTTCCAAACATAGTTATTTTTGTACCTGAATTAGTCTCGTATTTCTTTTGTGCTTTCAACATTATTTTGTCTTGTTATGGGAGTAAGTGGAAATCGACTTGTTCTGTGTTTCAGACATGGGGACGTGTTGGAAAACACCTGTAATCGGCCAAAATCATCCTTCACGGCCTAATATTTTCTAAATCCTGAAAAGAGAGCCAAGGCGGGTACACGAGTCTAGTTTCCTCTCAGACCAGTGAAATAACTATGTGGTGAAAAGTTATTATAGAAAGTTTGCCCAATTATCTTCAGCCGTGACCCAACCTTCCACCAGGTTTAATATCACTGCTTTTCAGTGCAGTACTTTTTGCTGTTTTTGCTCTGTAATCGTGCTGACTGCCAAACAAATCAACAAACGGTAAAAAAAAAAACATAACTTAAGCAGGTAAAGATTTGGGCATTTTAAATTATATTTGGAAAGGCAGCAGCTCCTCTCACTTCACAGCTCTATTCCAGTGTCTGTAAGCACACTGAGTGTCGAGTCACTGCCTCCAGCTGTCTGTCTGAAGGAGAGGAGACATATTTACATTCTCAGAGCTGCGCTCAGTTCTGTTTCCCTCAGCAGCAGCACAATGACACACACATACAGACGGAAACCTGTCCGCTGAGCTAAACATCACACACACGCTGAGTTTAGACCATTCCTTTCATAGCCATGCATTCTCACACCTGCACATTCATATCATACCAACTGTTGTTAACATGCTTCCATCACACAATGTGACACAGAGAACATGCATAACCCATGATGAATTCATGCGCATGAATGAATGTAGGCTCACACAAACCCAACACACACACACATACACAAAGACACCTAGGTAATGGTACTGAATATAAGCAGGGAGCAGCCATCACTCAGGCTGCCCTTGCACTGCCCTTCATATTCACTGTGTGTGTGTGTGTGTGTGTGTGTGATGTGTGTGTGTGTGTGTGTGTGTGTTAAGAGACTGGCATAGCACCAACCTGGCTCATTATACACATTGCCTAACGAAGCAGCACACACACACTTGTGGCGATAACATAAAGCAATGTCAAACAGACGCAGAGGAGCGACTGTCACAGCTTCCCTTCATGCAATTATGAATGTCACACACACCCACATGCACACACTTAGAGAGACAGGCGGCGTGTGAATTATAGATGGCCTAAAAAACACCCAGCCAGTGCTGAGGAGAAAGGTGAAAGGTCAACATCTCCCTGCGCCTTCATATGTGCTGCTACGCTTGTATGTGTGCGTGGATTCAGACGTCACCCCCTCTCCGTGCATCTCTCCGTGTCCCACCGCTGTCATGAATGCCAAACAGACAGTTCATGGTCAGTGTGTGTGTATGTGTGTGTTGCGTGGAGATAGAGGAGCTGAAAGAGGACCAGTAGGGTTCACATGGGAGGGGGGCAGAGAGATTGATGGGTTGAGAGGAGGGTACAGTAGATGGAGGATGAACATGGAGATAGAGAGAGTAATGAAGACTGAATAAAGAGCACATTAATGTGCTAAAAAGGACATGAAGATTCTGCTGATGGCAGTATGAACAGGAGGCGAACTACACGGTGGATCGTCTCAATAAGACATGAGCTCCCCTGAAAACATGACTTCTGAAGTTTTGGGAGGAAAAAGAAATATATGTTGTTTTTGTCATGCATTTCCAATTTTGTTTATGTTCATCATCTTGGATCATGTGTAAAATCAGGCTATTAGCGATGTATTCACACATGATTCTTATTAATAAGAATAACAATAGATTTAGATTTAGATTCAGATGTTTCTGACCACATTTTCCTAAACAGAAATTAAAGGGATGAAAACAGAATGGTGATTTAATTTCCATTTCAAAATCCACAAAGGAAAATGCAATTTTTGGTTTTCCCCACCAGAAATAGGCAGATACAACATTTAACTTTTGTAAAACTGAAAATAAAAGACTTTTTGATGAACATGTTTTCAATCATCAAAAATGTGCTACTATTACTACCATAGGATGTATGTAAGAAGTGGACAGAGCCATCGTGAAGTCACCTGTCGGTTTTTGAACTGTCATTTTGAAGCAGAGGGTTTGCGTTTCGGTCGTCACCATGTTGGCTTTTTTGGAGCCAGAAGTGACCATATTTGGAAAAAAGGGGTGGATCTGTGGGACTGTGAGGGGCCAAGGATCAGCTAATGTTAAACACTAGCTTACTAGTAAAACTTCATCAAGCATTTGTTTAACAAAGTGCTTTTTCACGGTCACTGGTCACAATATACCAAAAAAGTACCAGGTACTCTGCACAACATTTGCCCAATTGAAAACCAAAAAAGGCAAGTGGAGTTGAGTCATGTTAAGCCTATTCTATTTGGTGAAAAGCGCTTTATGTGTGTGCACAACAAGCACCAACCAAAATGAAGCCACCATGGAAGTAACACCTGCAGTTCCGCTTATAGCCACTTGAGGCTGGCTCCAAAACTGAGTCAATCCCCATAGACCTCATGTTAAAATGTCCAACTTTAGAGCAGAAATACACTGTATTGTATTGTAGCAAGGTGGAAAAAACAGGTTTGGTTTGTATAGCGAACTTCTGTGTCATGACAACTTCATGAGGGGTGAATTTTTATATGTCATCTTTTTAAATTATTATAATAAATATATAATTAAAGGTGACTGCTTTCAGTGCCATCTGTGTCTGCTGTGGAGGCTTTGGCTGACAGCTCAGTTGGAATTCTGTGTATTAAATAAACATTTTTTTACAGATTTAATTGTGGTTAATAAGTAACACTTGCGCAGTACTTTAAACATTGCAAACAGGAGTGGATCAAAACAAGGTTTCAAGCTAATTACAACAGAGGAAATTATAAATAAAGGCCTGCCTCTAATACAAGCCTGACTTCAAATAAAGTCCTGAAGCCTCCTGCAGCTGAGAGGAATAAAGACCTGGAAACTATTTGAGGAAATACAGTAACCAGCTGGAATTAGATTTGGTGGCATTCTACGTAACTGTTAGCAGGTTGGTGTTTTCGGCAAGTTAGCGTTAGCGTGGTGAGTTTCACCCCTCGCTCGTCACCAACTCCACCCTCTTTTCCAAATATGTTAACGTCTGGCTCCAAAAAATATAGCAGTCCACAAACCCATGGCGGACATCACAGTTGTTATTTCCACTTCTGTTACATAAAGTCTATGTTGCACACATGTGTGTATGTGTGTACACCTCAGCAACATTGAAGTGTTGGCTTCAAAATGATGAGGTGGCGGCGGGAGATTAGGACAGTGGTGGTGGAGATATGAAAGCAGGAAAACTGATGAGAGACGAGGGTTGAAAGGCATAGGACATGTTTGTGTGTGTGTGAACCCTGGTAAATGAGATGTGGGCGGCGCATCTTGGCAGGTGGTAATGGAGACCAGAAGGACTGGGCTCGCCTTCAGCTTCTCAAGGACAAAACAGAGATTAACAACACACACACACACACACACACACACACACAGAGACACACACACACACTAAATGGAAGCTAAAAAGAACAAAGAAAGGATAGATGTGTGCAGTAACATGTATTTGAGGCAGGTCAGACACTATTTAGGAGACAAGTCAAATTTAATATTAAGCGTACGCTGTCATAGTGAGTGGTTCATGTTGTCATGCTCAATAATACACAATAACCTTAAAGGGAGGAACAGTTGTCAGACAGATGTCAGAACCAGAGGGAATCCATTTAAGTCACACAAAAACAAAGTTAAGTTTTAGTGCTTGAATGTTATTTACTGTCAGTCAGTGAATGATGGAGTGAACATATGGCAAAGTACAAAAAACAAACAAACAGGACTTGATCACCGTCAAGCAAAAGGTGGTTTATGTGATCGTTTTTCAAAATGTCTGACAGAGAAAAAGGCGTCTAATGGGTAAGTTGGGTTTAGATGAAGTGCTGTTTTTTCTGTGTACTTACACTTTGAGTATTTAACCTTTGAGCCAGATTGTGACAGAGGAGAATGAAAAACTACTTTTAATTGCGAAAAGGTTCCCAATGGTACGATCCATCAGAACATGTTCCTCCAAGCTTATCAGTCCCGTCTATCGATGCTGGCATGTTTTTTGTTTTTTCTGACAGTTACACATTTCACAACAATGATGTCAAACTGATTTGTCGAACTGATGGAAACTGCTAACAAGAGGGAGTTATGGTGGAGAGAAAGAAACTGGCTTCATTTGACAAAGAAAGATGACACAGATGAACAGTACTAGTTGCAATGTTTGTACAATGATCATTTCAAGCAGTTCAATGCAGTTTGACCTCACACATCTTCTGTTCTAACTGGGGCTGGGCAATTAAATGGGAATTATTTTTATCACAATATGTTTTACTTTTTTAATATTTTATATATATTGCTATAAATATCATGTTTATTTTGTTTTCATTCTCAGCTAAAACACTTTCTGTTTCGTTTACTTTAATTCACGTTTATTTTCATGTACAACAATCATTTAATCATAATTTTTATTGTTTTGAATGTTTGAATGAATTTCTGAAATGTTGTGCTGCTTGTTTTGTCATGTGACGACCATAAAAAAAGTTTAAAACAGAAAAAAATGTACAGAAGGAAAGTTTTACACCGTTCTTGACTTGTTGAATAAGAACTCAGATTGAAAAGACAGCCCTAAGTCATAAAATCAGACATTACAGGTGTCTTGATACGGCTTTTACAATTTTTTTTGCCTTGTAACACCTTTTACGTTGTTTTCATTTTGTTGCATGTTTTATGTCATTTTTGTCTTGTTGCATTTTTTATGTTTCTGTCTTGTTACGCCTTAGTCTTGTTGCATCTTTTACATCGTTTCATATTTTTACATCAATTTAAAACCACAAATAATTATCTGGTTTCTTCAAATTCAGCTTTTAAACTTAAAATAAATAATAATTTGGCATTTATCTTCATTAATTATTGATAACTGATGGAAAATGTTTATCGTGTCAACATTTTTGGCCTGTTGTCCAGTCCCAGTCATAACCCTAAACATAGATCCATGAAAAGAGTGGATGTTTAAAAGGTCCTTTCTCTAACCAAGGGCCGACCACTACAACTGAGGCTGTTGCTCATGAGTCTTAAGCCCTTTTTGAACAGGACTAGAATAACCTGGGGACCTCCGCTGATTTAGAAATGAACTCCCCATGTCTGTGTTTCATGCTCATATGCACAAGATAATGTGTTTTTGACTTGAATGTACTGACATTATCCCCCAGATCTGATGTCAAGGTTCACAGTTAATAGGCCATCACTTACAGAGACCTGTTGAGCCTGTTGAAAGATAGAACAATGTTTGTTACTGCAGCTGCCATATCATTCATCTCATCATCTTTGGAGATTTCTCTCTTCTGACAGATTTAAGCTTTGCTCTTTCAGTGAATATCCATGCTGTATCGTGACACAAGACAACGAATTTGCAGCCAAAACACTTCTAAAACTTCCATTTATAATGTCCAGCGCAGCCTCCATAATGCTCAACTAGTAAACAGGCAGAATAGATGCACGGAGGAAAAAAAAAATGTTGCAAATCACTTTGAATCACAGAGATGTTGATTCACACAGGACTAATATTATCACAGGACGTCTGTGTTTGCTGAAATGGGGGTGGTGGAATTTTTACTTTACAAATCACAGACATGACAGATTCACACGGGATTAATATCACAAACGACTTCCGCAACTATTACAAATGACCACAGGTAATACTAGTCCCACGTGAATAGGGCTTTAAAGTCTAATATCACTGACGGCTGCTACAATAGTTGTCGACTTCCAAAAATAAATCAGGCTCCAATTGACTCCCATTTGAAAAACACCAACTCCTCTCTCCAGCACACACACTGACAAATGCAGTCTTATGATAATATAGATACACGTTCAAATAAATACTGTTACTTTTATACACCCACACTAGCACACACTTGACACACACACACCAAGTACTGCCTTCCTCCGAAGTGAGTGATTGAATTTTGCCAGTCTGTCAGACTAAAACGAGGGGTATCAGTCACCGCTGTAGCGATACAAAGCTATTAATGCAGCTGTAGAAACAAAGAGGGAGTGAGAGAGACAGGCCGAGTTTGTGGAGTGAGAGAAAGAGAAAGAAAAGGACGTGAGGGAGTGATTAAAAAAGAGGGCAGGGAGAGTGAAACATGGAAGGATGATGGGAGTACAGTAGGTGGTAATCCATGTTTGAGTGAACACCCTCGTGGGTATAGGCGGAAAAGTTCATGTGCTGACTTGTGGTATAAGGCCACGTAGGGGTTATTTTTCAATAAAGTCTCCTTTGAGGTCGACACACCGCTTCCATCGCTGCTGCAGTGATTGAATCCCTTTAATATAGCAGCTTTCATCTTGAAGGGTAAAGAACTCTTCAACGGTGGATGTGACCTTGTCATCACTGGTGAAATGTAACTGAAAAAGGATTTTTACTCAAGAACTGTACCCAAGTCCAACTTTGACGTACTTGTACTTTACCTGAGCATTTCTGTAGAGGTAAGTGCTGTACGTTTTACTCCGCTGCATTTATCTGGCGGGTTTAGTTCCTTTTCAGATTAACATCGTCCGCTAACCTACAAATTTTTCAGTCTACTCTCTAATGTGATCGTGTCACACGTAAGACGTACAACGGTTTTCCTTTTGTGAACTTTTAAAAACATTCTAATGTCTGAAGAGTAAGAAAAGATGAAGATACAGTGCATTCCAACAGAAATGTATTAGAACATGTTAGCAATTCAGTGTGAAATTGTTCATTTAAAGTTCAACAGGACTCCCCACCTCTGCCGATTCTGACAGGATTAAAGTCACTGGACTCTCAGGTAATAATTCCAATTATAAGACCTGCTCAGGTGAAACTCATCCTCTTAGCATAATGACCATGCAGCTTTAAACAATAATCGGGCTCCAAAAATATTACAGAGACAGAGCACCACTATAAAACCTTTTATCTCTGACCCAGTTCCATACTGGGCCACACAAAGCAGCCCCATACCAACACACATCAAACTGTTTTTTTATAGATCAGTTGAGCACTTTTTATTTGCTGTTTCACCATGACACACAGTTTAATAGTTTACCATTAAATGTGGGGACTAGTAGCCCCACCCTGTCTCCATCCAGCCCCAAATAAGAAATAGTCAGAACAGTGTGAAAAATGCAAATTAAAAACAACACAGTGATAATTAAAATTTTCTTGGAGTTGTATTTTATTGTAGACAGAATGAACACAGCATGTGTTGTTTGTTCAGCTTCAATGTGTTCTTTAAATTCTATTCTTCACCATAGAGGCTGAAATATCCAAATCCCTTCCCGTCTTTCTTTGAGGAACATTGTTTTTAAACATTTCAATAATTTTCTCATGCATTTGTGGACAAACTGGTGATCCTCGGTCCATCTTTGCTCCTGAAGGTCTAGACCTTTCCTGGATGCTGCTTACCATCAGTTCACATCACATTGTTATTTCATTATTTTAACTAATTTTAGCTTAAAATAGTCCCCGTTCCAGCTTAAAGTTACAAACACAAAATATGTTGTGTTCATCTACAATCTAATCTATCTAACAAACTATCTACAATGAAATACACATCAAAGTACATTTAATATCGCTGCATTGTTTTTTAATGTGAATTTTTCCACACTGTTTGAACTTTTTCTCATTTGGGTTTGTATATACATATACATGGATGCTGCCTTCCTGTAATTTCAACCACTGATGCCAAATGACCGTAAATGTGTGTAATTTGACCGTAATCTTCCCAGGACACGAGATAGCACTGGTCATTATCATATCCAAAGCTGAATTAAGCTGCTGAATCGTATCATGTTTCAAAGTCAGTGTCACTCATTCCGGGACGAGTGTGACTGAAGTCCAGCTGCGTTGGCTGATGAAGCCCTTAGGATGGAAATAATGTTTCCTAGTACAGGCTGAGCCAAACAGGCAGAGAGTCTTTCTTTTCAGTTGGCACTGTGCTTTGAGAAAAGTCATTTCCTCCTAAAGAAGTGAAGGATAAAGAATACATATTCAACATGGAGCTTGAACACCGAAGCTTTGCAAAAGTCATTTAAGTTCAAAGGTATGGAGTAAAGTGTGACTGAATAACGAGGTGTAGGTGCAGTATACGGAGTTGTGGAGGAAAAGTTGGAAACAGGATTATTAATAGTGGTCTAAGTCACAACTCAGCAGATCTCCACAGTATTTGTCTATGTGTTTTTTGTAGAATGTGGAGGTAAATTTGTTTCCACATTTGCTTTTGTGGACTCGGTTCCTTTATGGGGACAAAATTCATATCCCCTTAACTTTATCATTCACTTTGTGTTTTAAGAGTTGTTTTAAAGTTTACTCACCAGCCATTTTATTAGGTACATCTGTTCAACTGCACGTTAATGTAAATATCTAATGACATGGCAGCAGTTCAGTGCATTTAGGCATTTGGACACAGACGATCTGCTGAAGTTCAGAATGGAGAAGAAAGGTGGTTTAAGTGACTTTGAAAGTGATATGGTTGACGATGCCAGACGGGCTGGAACAGTGGTTTGGTTCACGTACAGTGTGAAAGCAGTTCCTGGATGCTTCAGACTTTCTGACCAATCACAGGAAGGTATGTAAGGCTATTGTTGCAGAAAAAGTAAGAAATAAAACAAATGTAAGGTGGAAGAAGTCGAGATTGAGGCTAATTAACAACATGCCGACATCAGACGCACAGGGAGATGCAGCACATGTTGACGATGACAGGATGTTTTCATCACTACTAAAGTAGCAGTGTGGAAGCAGAACAAGCCAGGCCAAAGGTATACAATGTAAAAAGAAACACAAACCTTGGTTTGGACTTTTTAGGTGAAAACATCCTAAATGAGGGTTTAGATTTGGATTTAGGCAGTTGAAAACTATACCATGACTTTTGGGGGAGCTTGCTTTTTTCACAGAAATAATAGAACATTTACAAAGCACTTCATTTAGCTTTTTTAAAATCATTATTCCTATTCCTTTCGGCACCACAGAAACATGGAGAGACTGCATTTATATTTTAATAATAGCACTTTACTGCTAATAGAAAAGAAAGTTCAATAAAAGTATTCTATTTTGGGGTTTTTTTTTACAAAGAAAAATGAAGTCCTTTATAAATGTTGTGTCTGTTGTTTCTGTCCAGGAAAATGAAAGATGCCTTTTTCTGCATGATTCTTACTGATTCTTAATCAATCAGAATCAGCAAGAATCATGCATGAATCATACATCAATAAAAAAACAAAAATGTACACATGACCTGTGATGATAGAGATACAGACAAATGGGAATGAATGTCAAAAAGAGCAGGGTTAAGGTTAGAATTAGGTGAAGGCTGGGGTTAGGTGTTCAGGTGATAAGCTTTAAGGTCAGGGTTATAGGGAACGCACTGTGTCAATGAGTGTCCTCCAAAAGATAGTGAGAACAGACTGTGTGTGTGGATTCTTGCCCAGTCCAATCCCTCCCAGAGAACAGAAGTATTGATTAGCCTTCATGTGGTGAATAAACTCCCTGTCTCCCACTGTTTCTCCATTTTTCTCCTCTCATTCTTGTCTGTCAGTCTTCATGTCTACATTTTCAGGCTTTGGCCTTATTTGCTCTTTCTTTTCTGCTTTTTCTCCTCCTCTTTCATCTCTGTCTGTTGAGCCTACTTTTCTTATTTAGAATCCATTTGGAGTCCTGGCCAGCCTCCTCCCTGCCTTAAACTTTAATGACTGAGGTTTATGGCAAGTAAGCATGTTCATAAAGGACATAAATTCCACAGTTACCCATGTACTTATTCAACAGCTAGAAAATACATTTGGATTTCATAAACAAAACTTTAACCCTTGCTATGCATACTAGACCCATCGGTTGATACCTGTTTAAATCATACTTATATACGTATATGTAGGGTTTTCCCCACCATTATACGTTAGCAGGGATCGCATCCAACATATGCTGTGATTTTCTGTTACTACTTTTCTCTGTAATGTCTTCTAAACTAGCACAACCCACACTTTACTGTATCTCCTCCATTCTGCTGCTGACTTATCTGAATTTCAAACAACCTATAGGTACATTTTTGGTATAGTGAGAGACATTAGCCCATAAATGGAAACAATATATAAACAGAAAGTGTACTGGATTACATGGTCTGTCAGCTAGCCTGTTCATTAGGTCTGCTACTGCTAATTAGTGTGTTTATATGTTACAGAGTTGACATTACTGTCATCAAACACAACTGTATGTGTTAACATTTATCAATTAACTGAAAGTCGTTGGTGGCATTTAACATAACACTGTTCGTCGATGTGGTCTCTGCGGCACTGAGAGGCTATAGGGAATGAATCAACTGAAACAGAGCAGATGCTGACTGTTAATCCAATAGTAGTTAACAGTTGGTTCATCCACAACACAACAATACAAAATCACGTCATCATTTACCTCCATGGATACTTAGCTTTGACATGTCTGTCTGTAATCTCTGACATTTGTGGAAGTTTACGGGAAGTTTGACAGCAACAGGAAGTCACAATGATTCCAAAACTTCAGGTTATTCTTTGATATTTCTGGCATTTGATATTTATTTGTTTGCGCAGAGCAGCAGAGACACCAAAACAGAAAGCAGAAAGAAGCGGGATGTGCAGGCGAGATTAAAAAAATCCCTATAGAGGCTTATAGGAGGAATCTCACCTCAGTAAGCAATATAAACAGAAAAGAAAGAGACCAAAGTTGTATAATCCACAAAAGTAAACAAGGGAGTAAACACAAAATAACGAAGCGAGTTAAAGTTGGGATGGAAAGGCAGAAATTCATGTCTGCTGAAAGACAAACCTTCTCTTCCACTTAATATTTGCATCCAAGCAAGTTAAACCATCATCACTGTGAGCATGTTGATGCTAATGTACCAAATACCAGTGCACCTCACTGAGATGGTGGCACAGGCTGCAGACTCCACTTCGACTCACTTTCTCAGTTTTCCCAGTCATGTCTTTTTGATTTCAGTAATTAAAGGTTCAGTGTGTAAGATTAACGGGTGTTTAAAGGGGATCTAATTTCAGAAATGGAATGTAATGTGCATAATTATGATTTCATTAGTGTATAATCACCTAATAATTATGTTTCTGGTATTTTGGAATGAGTCTTTTATATCCACACGAGTCCATGATGGTGTGTCGCCATGTAGCTCAGAACAGTCTCTATTTTTACATTTGTAGTGGGTGGTATTCCCACTATGTCTGTAAAGGTTAAGGGGATATTAACTATGGTCCACCCTCATAAAAAAAGTAAAAAAGTTGACATTTTTAAAATATTTCTTATTTTCTATTTTCATTTCAATTTTGACTTTGGGAAAAATCATCAAATTTTTCACTAAAGAAAATGTCATTTAAGATGTTTGTATTAATGTCAAACCGGGTCAAATTTGACCCGATTTGACATTAATACAGTATGTAAAGGTCAACTGAAAAGCTCGGAACAGGCCTTACATGTTTGCTACATCAGAATTTATTCAAAAAGCTCTTTCCATTTCCCCTTAATGTGCATTTACTATTTTCGGAAAAAGCCAAAAACCAAAAAGATTTTTTTTTTTCAAAGTTCAGGAGGCTTTTTTTTATTTTTCCATTTCCATAAAGATTTTCTGATGCAAAAATTCAAAAGGCACCTTAAATATGTTTATGGAAACACACCTAGTTGTCTTGAAAGCTGCTTTTATCCAAGACGAAAAACACTGCTCTGTAGAAAAAGAATGATCACGTGAAAAAATGTGCTCACAACAGCAGCTACAGAACATAAAAATGGAATATTCCACCAGAAAGGTAGTATCTGCATTGTTCCCACTGATTTGGTTAATAATGGTTTGAATCAATAACAACAACTCACAACTCAATACACAACAATCCTAATAGCCCAGTCAGGATAAAATGTAACCACCTCCATCAGTAGAGACTGTTCCAAACAGAAGGACTTTTCATTCAGGTTGACAAGCTAAACCTTCAATAATCGAACCATGCGAACACTTCATCTGAGGTTGGACAAACTGTGACTGAAACTATTTTTTCTTGGAGACCTTAACCAATGTGTGGTGTTTGTGTTTGTGTTGTGGACACATTTTCCAAAAAAAAACCAGATGCGAGACCCATCAGCCGTGGCTCATTTTCTCTGAAGAACATGTAAAAGAAGACATTTCCTCCCCTGACATTACATATGTGATGTTTGGATTCACTGGACCTGAGGTTAGGGAAGTGTAGGAGTTGTAGGTGAAATCATGTTAAATATGATAAACGTTAAGAACAAGGTTTCTTCTGTACCTTCACTCTTGTCTTGTCTCTTGCTGCTAGGTTCAACATACTGTTCAACTTTACCCTCTGTAGTATATAGAGCTACAATCCCACCCAAAAACTAGTAGCACTTTTATTGATAAATGTGACCATATTAACCATATACATATATATATATATCTATATATATATATATATAGATATATATATATGGTATATACTTATAATTGAGATAAAGTCAACACCTTGTTATGACTGTATAATAATGACTTGCAAACATAGAGTGAGTAACAAGCACCTGAACGCCACACAAGGGATTGTTGAACGCCTTGATGGTCAAAAGCAACAATTTCTTCAAACACGTGTCTACAAACATGTACGAAAGGACTTGTGTTGTATTCCTGGCAGATTAGATGCTTCACAAACTTGTATTCTGATTAAAATGCTTTGGGGCATGTAAACAAACATCCTTAATCAGATCCCTGTATTTATCCCCCATGTAAATAATTAGGTTGGAATGTCTTTCAGTTCAGTTGAAGGAATATCGTCCACGTAACCGGAGGTAATGTAAAGAACAAAAGCAAGCAGACAGGCTTTGCAGACGCACCAGAAATGAAAAGCAAACGCAGTTGTCAGAGGAGAAATATCAAACCCAAAAAACCTTTGAGGTTCGGAGAGGTGCCTTGACTCTTTGTTGTGCCACTTCTCCTCCCTTCAGCTGAATCATGCTGGCAGACTGAGGAAACTGTATTGACCTTTCTGCTCTTAATCCATGCTGACATGGCCTGCGGGCACAACTCCTCCTGGACACACTTACATAAGAGGGGAGAGAACAGATGATCCATACACTCACCTCTGCCTGTAAACTCAAGAGCACCTGCTGGGTCGGTCCGTGTATGTTTTGGCCACTGGATTTTGTTACGAAAAAGAATATGAAAAAACAGCCTTTTCTATTCTTTTGTTTCTGTTTCATTTCTTGTTACTGATTTCTCAGCATCAAGGTTGGAGGTTGGTGCTGTGAGAGGAAAAAAAAAGACAAATCAAAGTCAGGTGAAAAGGCTCGTTTTGTTCTCAGGAGGGGAGTTTGTCATTGGATTACTTAAACACGACACTGTCAAAGAACTCGCCCTTCTATCTTTCTTTATTGTTAGGGTTTGTGATATTCTCTACAGAAAAGCTTTATTGGACAATATAGGCAATTTTTCGCTAATTTGCACATCAAAAACATTTGCCATCTACTTTTTTGGTAGATTTAGATTTTAATTCTACCAACACAGCATTGCAACACTGAGCGACACAATTCTATTACAAATGGGCAGGATCTGTCCAAAAACCTCCTTCCTTCTGTTGAGCAGAAAATATTGTAAACCCACTATACGGCTGTATTTGTTAAACTGAGTTTAGCTGAAAAGTGAGAGGAAACGGATGTGTTGACTGCATTTACATAAACTTGGCCGAGTCAGACTGTTAAAACCAAACCATTTACGGTATACATTAATTACATAAAATTAGCACGGAAGGCAAATAGAGACATGCAACTGATTATTTGGATGTGAAAAAGAGCTTTAAAATAAACCTTATCTGTAAAGAAAACAGTCAATTATGATTTCGATTATTTGTTCAGTGTATTTTACCCATGTAAAATAACGCCACACTGACCACGAGTTAACTCCTTAATAGTTGATAAACTCAGACCACCTTCAGACATGTTATGAAGCATAATACAAACACCCTGCACTGAATAATATTTTGAGTTTAATATGGTTTTCCCACAAAAGACCTAGTTAACGTTACACTGACATCCTGTCAAACCTTACTGAAAAATCTGGAATCTGTAAAAATGCAAATAGACCTACTACCAGTGTATTTGCCAGGCACTAAGTGTTTCCTGCTTCCCTAAAAGTCCACTTTCACTCTTCCTTGATATTATGTATAGTAGATCAGGCCCCTTAAATTCCAATTTTTTTGAGAGCACCGAGAAATGTTCGGCCTTCTGCAGATGAATGTGAGAAAACCTCTGCACAGACATCATTCTGCACAGTCAAAAGTCAAAGAACATTGAAATATGGCTGAATGTTAAAATCCCACTCCACCCAAAATCAAGCATTTTTCTCAGTTTCTCTGTACCTTGATTTTTAGTACATGTTCTGTAACTGTGAAGCATTGCATATTTTAATTATCTTAGAAAGTAAATAACCGTTGTCTAGGTTAGTTAATTATAGCATTTATGCTGCGAGATTCACAAACTGACAATATATGGAGTGTTTTGATATTCCTGTTCGTGTACTGTATTTTCTCAAATAAAAACCAGGAGTCAATTAAAAGCCAGGTCTGTAATAATAACCGGGGTCAAGGACGACATGAACATATAAAAGCTGGACCTCAAATACAGGCAGGTAGAAAATAATATGGATAAACTTCTGGTGTCTGTCATGTAATGTGCTGCAAGTTAAACACAATGTTCACTTCTACAAGTTTCATTTAATACATTCAATAATATAATCCAGCTATTTTCAACACTTTGTTGTTGTAGATCATCATCTGAAGTGTTATTGTCTGGTTTCGGTCACTGCAGGTGTGTGTGTCTTACTTTTTCAGCCAAAATGTCAAGTGTCGAAACTTACCAGCGCATCAGGAAGACAACGTTAACTCAATAAAAGCTCTGTTAAGCAATGAATAGATTCTGGGGCTTTTAATTTTGCATTACTCTTAACATCACAAACAGGAGCGGATCAAAATTAGGTTTTACACTAATTACAACCAGAAATTATAACTCTATACAAGCAGACTCTAGTACAAGCCTCCTTCAAATAAAGGCCTGGAGCCTCCTGCAGCTGAGAGAAATAAAGACCTGGACAATATTTGGGGAAATATTGTATATGTTAGAGTCACTTATTACAAAGTTTGTTGTAAAATTCAGCATGTGTTGTATACAGCATGAATTAAGACCACATATTCAATGAACTCTGAACAAGTGCAGCTCAGACAACAGTACACTTCCAGTCCAATCAACTACTTCAGTAACAACACCCACTTTGGCACTCAGCAGCTTAGAGGGTCTCTGCCCCTGAAAAAGTGACACTATACAACACCGGAAAATGCATTTGAATTCACATCCTGTGTTCGGGCCCATTCATCGGTCACCTTTGAGACTGCCGCTTTTTGAAACGTTCAGATGCTCCTGTGGTCATGTGGATGTTCAAATGTGCCCTTCACCTGCACCCACCATCACGCCTTTTTCAAAGTGTGTTACATCACACTTACGGCTATTCTAGGTGATCCTTTCACATGCAAACTAAGTGCGCGGATGCAGTTGTTGTATGGCGACACAAATGCAAATCGTTAACCAGGGTTCACTTGAGGGTTGATGAATCAGAGTGGGATTTTTTTTCCGTTGTGTCATGAGTGGGTTTGATGTGGGAGGGAGAAGAGTGTTAAATAGGTGGACTAGAAAGAAAGGCAAGATTACTTTCTCAAGTTTCCACCTGAGGCCCAGAGTACAAGTGAATACAGAGATGGAGAATGAAACACCCTGCTGTTCTTTACTAAACAAGATTGGATTTTTCCGATCTAATGCTGCCTAATCCAAATGATGTGAAAGACTCAGTAACTCCACGTTGGTGGCTCAAAGCTAAACAGATTCCAAAAATGAGCTCTCCACAATGAAGCCTGAGATATATATACATATACATATACATATATACAGTATATACACGTATATATATTTACAGTATTGTGTTATGAATTCTGTGAAAATATCCCTCCAGTTTATTGAAAATGTAATTTGTGTTCATATTTACATATACAATCCCAACCTTTTACATTCAGCTGTACTTTTCAGGCATTTCAGTGACACATCCTCCTGATTTATTATATAACTCACTAAACTGAACTAACTATGGACCAAATATGCAAGGTTCAACAAAGATTTCTGGTGCTGGTAAGTCTTTGGTTTGTACATGTGACGTATTGGAAACAAAAATGTTGGAACCTCAGTGCAGATCTGAGTTAAAGGGGTCAAAGATTCACTGAGGAGGCTTTCAGAGGCGATCTGGGACGCATATGGCCCCATTATTTTAGCAGTGTGAATGTGAATGCGTCCTGGGACACTCTGAAGGACTGCCCGCTCAGCTGATATCCTCTGCTCCTACTCCTCTAAGTGAAAGTCAACATGCCAACCGTGTTAAAGTGTTTTAAAGAATTTTGAAATGTTAAAAAGCCCAGAGAGATACGTTACGTAGTGAAGCCACTTTTCCAAGCTTCTGTGTCGAGCCATGGATCTGACAGAATCTGATCAGTGATCGGTAATTACAGCTGTCAATCGCATATTTAACACTCCTACCAGCCTGAAAAGGCCTGTGATTCACTAAAATCTGCGTCACAGGGTAGATTTTCTACAGCCCCGAAAACTCAAGCAAGGAGTACATGCACAAGTCTTGATTCCTGTCAGACCACTTGAATTACAATATGCTGGAAGGTAATTATGGAAGTTTTGCCCAATGGAAAAAAATATCAAGCACTGCAGCTTTAATAGTGATATTTTCATGGGATTAAAAGACAGAAATTCATTTTCTAATTTGATATATCTACCCATTTTACGTTTGCTCCTGCTGCCAACCTGACTGAGAAGCCAGGTATCTTAGAAATAGTAACATGGTTAACTAACACCAGCTGTCATTTTTTTTTCCAGGTTTTTGGTATAATTCTGTCTCTCCAAAAGTATTTTCCCTACCATCCATATGCAAACCTACAACCTTGTATTGGACATATGTAAGCTGACAGCTTTTCTTCCCTATATTGATTTATTTATATTGAGATTTATTCATTTATGATTTCTCTTCCTTGGTACGATGTGATGTCTGTTCAGTTCACATAATAATAGGGGCTGAGCTGTCACCTCTTGGGACAGCGGAGCAATCTGGGAGGTGCTGACATGCCTGGACTCTGGCTGTGGCTTACAGGAAAAGCCAACACAGTTCCAGTCGACCGCATTCAGTCGTCATTTATCTACTAAGTGAAAAGAGAAGCGGCTGAGGGAATGGAAGGCAGAGACAGAGATGGTGTGAACAAAGGCCGAGAGCAGCGGCGGTGACGGCAAGAGGAGAAATGGGATGGTTCTACATGAATACAAATGGAAGGAGAGTATGAAAGGGTCAGGCGCAGAGGAGATGGCTACATTAATTTAAATGTTCACCGCACATTCATATGCGTCAATAGACATAAAGAAGACATGGGTTAGGCCACAGACAGTCCAGACAGAAGACACAACATAAATGATGGGAGACAGGAAGCTCAGTATGGGTTTTAATGAGGAGCAGGGAATCCTATTAGGGAGATAAGATGGACGCCCCTCTCATAAAACAGCCATTCACCAGCCTCCCTCAAGAGCTCTTTATGAGTGCTGCAAATATTAACAAGAGCCAGTGAGGGACTGAGGCCTCAGCCTGCAGCGTTACCCATGAGGCCGTTGGAGGACAAACCCAACAGACATCAGAAGGCTGCCTCGCTTTGTCTGCTGAGGCTGTTCGACATTTCCCTTACCTTCATGTGTCCTCTCGAGGTTTCATCTCAACCTTTTGGCAGTCAGGCCCTGAGCTTGTACATGCTTCCTTTTTTAATGGTTTTGCTATTGGTCAGTGGTTTGAGCAGAATTACTGTAGTCGACCGCACACGTTGAATTTGAATGATTTATGTTTGAATTTGAATAGACTGATTAGAAATTGAATTTATTAGCATTCCAATAAACTTCAAGCAGGGTTTCCTTTATATGCACTTTGCAGCAGCAGCAGGCCGTCATACTCTATCATGAGGTCGCATTACACAACTCTGCAGTGGGCTTTTAATTTGAAACAACGGATACAAGAAGCGGAGACCTGTGGCGACGTCTGTCTGAGGACAGCAAGGGACAGAGAGTTTGGTTTAGATTCAAATGAAGACACTGAGTCTGTCAACTACAAATAAAATTGTATCAAGGTCGGGAAAATAGCACTGGCGCCAATGTTTTAATCAACGCATTACTTTTGTCCTCTTTACCTTCGTCTTTCCTGTAAGATTGTAGCTTGGTTTTATCTTCTCTCTGTAAAATTTGCTGAAGTTTTGGCTCATTTTAGTTTGTCTTTCAGTCAACCGTCAACACAAACCGAACCAAGCCATGACGAGTGGAGCTGATGTGGGAAAGCACCATAATTCCACCCACTGCATGACTCTGAAAAGCACTGCACAGTCGTGAAGTGGCTGAGAGGAGGTTGAGGAGGAGCTAATCGTGTGGATGTCTGAAACAGGAGTAGTTCGGGGACAGAGACAGACGACAGAGAATGACAAGACGACTCTGCAGCGACTTGTGTAGCAATCAGAAATTCAGAATATTGTCATATTCTAAATAATAGTGGAATATTACTGTGCATGTAAACATAGTCAGTGTAAACAGTCTCTGGGTTTGCATACTGTAATATTTATCTGTAAATAATTTGCAATTCACATACTATTGGTTTCACACTACAGTTCCGGACATACTAAAAATCTGACTAATTAGCTTGTTAGTATGGAGTTTCGGACACCGCCTAGGACTTATCTGTTGAAAATAGCTTAAAGTAAAATCCTTGGCAGACTTTACAGCAGGTAGAAATAACAAGCAGCAAAACTATTTGAATAGATGAACAAATGGCAGGTGGGCAGCGGTTCAGAGGACAGGATTATGGCGAGGAAAACACATCAGAGTGAAACATTACGGTTAGTTGTTTACATTCAACACATGGTGTGTTTTCTTGAGGTGTAAAAAACCTGTTCAGTACTATTTTCCTGATTTCATCCTACAATGCGAGTCAGTATGATATAAAAATATGAATAAATAATATCATCATTAAAATATCTGTTTACCAGTGTGCAGTGTTGCTTGGTTGACACAATCCTCTTTGTGTTTTGCTGATTACTGCTTTCAGCTGGTGATCAGCAAATACAAAACAGACCTGTACTAAAAACACGGCTCACTGTTTCCACAAGGTGCCTTTTAATGTGAGGTTATTCATATTAAAAACAGAATCTGAGACAGCGAGTCAGTAGGATTTGATAAGATGGGCAATAATTCTTCTTAAAATGCGTGTCCAGATGTGCTAAGATTTTATGTTCATTCCTTTTTCCTGCAGGATGAGGTCACCATTAAAAAGTTTCCCAGTCAGGTAGTGTTCATACTTTCACTTCTACCTCAACATTTGGCAAAGTGAAGATCATTTACCCATCTTTGAAAATCTGAAATGACTTTTACACACATCCCCTGGAGTGTTTATTCAGTCTTCACATGGGTCAGTGCTCTCACTCACACTTTCTCATCTGCAACTTTTTTGGGTTTCGCTTAGTGTGTCGTCCTCCCAGAGTTATTAGAGTTTTGAGATCTTTAATAGTGTGCTTTTTCATTTCCATTTAGTTCTATTTAGTGTAAGAGTGCATACGTAGTTTTATTTGTGTTTAGAGGACTAGTTTTATGAGAGTTTTTATGTAGTTTTAGTGTTAGTTTGAGTTTTTCAGGTTTTATGAGTAAAGCCATGATATTTAGAAGCTGAAAAAGGTCGGATGAAAGAATGAGTGACATCAAATATGATTTATGAAACCATTGTTTACCAAAGGTTGCATATTGTGCAAAGACATTTTATTCTTGTACAACATGAACCATTAACATTACTCGACCCACAGCAGACATCAGCAATCATCACCCACAGCTGAATCTAAAGTTACATGATGAATTAATGAAAGTAAAACATTAATTTTTCAAACCTTTTTTAAAAAAAACATGTCACACATATTCTTAGGCTAAAGGATCTACATGTCAAATGTCCAATTCATAGTAAAAAATACAGATTCCCATATAGAACTTCAGTCTTGGACCTTAAGTCACAAATGAAGCATCTTCC
>JAPQRN010022036.1:0-27099 GCA_037367275.1 Coranthus polyacanthus | reverse complement strand
CCTGTCAGCTGCCTCAGGAGTCCCAAGAGCCAACAATGCTCGATAGGACTCCTTCTTCAGCTTGACGGCATCCCTTAGTTCCAGTGTCCACCACCGGGTTTGGGGGTTGCCGCCACGACAGACACCAGAGACCCTGCGGCCGCAGCTCTGTGTGCCAGCTTCAACAATGGAGGCGGAGAACATGGTCCACTCGGACTCAATGTCTCTGGCCTCCCCCGGGATCTGGGAGAAGCTCTCCCGGAGGTGGGAATTGAAGGCTGCGCTGACAGAAGGCTCCGCCAGACGTTCCCAGCAGACCCTCACAACACGCTTGGGTCTGCCCAATCTAGCTGTGTATACTCCAATTACAGATAGGACTGTTCCAAAGTTTTCCACTGATGGTGGATATTCGACTGTGAGAACAGTGTTTACTTGAAACACCTCCTCGAAAAAGTCAGCTCTGTGATATTTGCTCATATCCAAAACCTGTTGATATCCTCTTTCATAATGTTTAACAGTAGGTGTGTTTCTTCTTCTGATCAGAAATTTGGACTTTTGGGCATCCATCTCTACTAGAGATGTTCTTTGACTCTACTCCAGCTGCCTGTAAACAGGAAGCTGTGCGTCACAACCTGGGACTAAAAACAACAACCTATTCTGAAACTGCTGTATACATGTGTAGAATCCTCAGAAAATATCAGTATAGAATATAATAATAGAATATGCTGTTTACATGACCTCTATGTAATTCAAAATGTTGTCTTATTCAGAATAATACTGAAATATTAATGTAAACACAGTGCCTGAATGGCCCCGCTGTCTCTGAAAATATGCAAGAGGAATGGAAAACAAGAATGAGGAGTGATGGCTTTTTTTCTTCAGAACAAGTTAAATTGGAATTGAAACAGAACATGTAACATGACATGTTGACAAAGATTGATATTCTTTGATGTCTGATGTCAAGGTTGTAGCCCTGAGGCCCGTCCTGGTCTGATCTTTAAATGTGTGCTTGGCTGTGATCTGTTCTTCTGTTTGTTGGACTCAGGCCATGAGACTAAAGCCATGATGAACAACAGTGGGCCGAGGTATAAACGCAGCCAGTTGGAGAGGCGCCTCAACACAGATGTCATGTGGTGTGTCGTCCTGCTCATCGTTATGTGTCTGACTGCTGCTATAGGTGTGTATGAACGCTGACAGCGACTATGAAAATTAGTCATTCATTATTATGTCATTAAACAGTACATATACCACTGTGCTGATAAACCTACCTGTTGTTCATCTTTGGTGTGTGCGTTTCAGGACACGGCCTGTGGCTGAAGCAGCTCAGAGACCCGGTGTTTCAGGTGGACAGGGAGACGTCTCCTGCCCTGGCTGGCTTCTATGTCTTCTGGACCATGATTATAGTACTGCAGGTAACACACATGCTTCAGAGTCACTTCCTCTCCTGTGGGTTCCAGTACTTTAAACCAGGTTTCAGTCAGGTTTGCAATCTGTGCAGACTCTGTGGGTGTTCTGTGGATTCCATCTGTTTGCTGAAAAGAACATTTTACATTCATTTCAAGGTCAACAGGAAGTGTACTAGTTGTATACTGTAGTCAGATACTTGATGAATGTCAACACATACAGTTGTGTTTGATAAAACAAATGATAATGTCAACTAATAAACTAATAAATGAATAATAAATAAATAATTTATAAACGCACTGCCTGGCCTAATTAGACGGCTAGCTGACAAACCATATAATGCAATATGACTTAATGATAGCGCTAACAGACTGGGTTTTCTAATTAAGTACAGATAAACTTCATGACACAATCCCAACATGGGGGTCAATGAGGACTGACTCACTTTAGAGCCTCAAGTGGACATTTAAGTAACTGCAGGTTTTGACACTTCTGCGTTGGTTTCATCTTTCAGCTCTGGAGGTTGCTGTTAGTGGGAGTCTGTAAACCTGTGAAAAATACCATCCTCATAGAGATGTTTTAAAGATCTCACACCTGGTGGGGTTGGTTGCATTAACGACACCTCAGTAAATGAGCTAAAGTTGGATGTTGAATTCAGTATAAAGTCCTGAACTGGTCCCAAATTTGACATTAACTCAGCACTTAATATTAATGCCAGTGGAGTTGGCTGGAATAGAAAAGGTGAACAGAGCTACAGAGAAGATGAAACATATGCATGTGCCTCTAAGAACATGGAGGGTGTGTCAATTCAGCAAATCAGCCTGATAAAACAGAAATCACCTCAGGTAAACAGTTACTGGATGTTACCTTTGACTTTGAGTTTGGCCTAAGTCCTGCTGACTCACAGTGAGGGGGCAGGGTTTGTGATCTATACTGCAGCCAGCTACCAGAGGGTGACTGACATTGTGTTTCACCTGTTTTTTAAAAGCCATCCATAAACACTTACATGAAACTTGTCATGTCCATCACTCCAACAGGTGCTGATTCCCATCTCTCTTTATGTGTCCATTGAGATTGTCAAACTGGGACAGATCTACTTCATTCACAATGACCTAGACTTGTACAATGAGCAGGCTGACTCCAGGATCCAGTGCCGGGCCCTCAACATTACTGAGGACCTGGGTCAGATCCAGTACCTGTTCTCTGATAAAACAGGAACCCTGACAGAGAACAAGATGGTGTTCCGCCGCTGCAGCATCTATGGGGTTGAATATCCTCATGAGGAGAATGGTGAGATGGGAAATATCTTTTGACTTGGCTTAAAGCTGGATATTTTAATAGGTCATTCTTATGTTACTATTTGGGTTTTTTTGCATCTGTGTTTTATATTATATCATTTTCATAATATTGCCTACAATTACTAAAACTATTAAGTGATGTATGACCTCCAACACAGAGTACATGCACAGTACCCAACTACATGATGCTAAACTCCTGCTAACAACCTAGAAATTCTCAGTCCTATATGTAGCACCTTTGATCTTCACCTGCTTTGTGAATTGCATACTCACATTTAAAGATAAGCAAAGTGCGTATTGGTAATAACATCCTAGTGGAGCGCTTCTCCTGCAAAGGTTCAGACCATAATATCAGCTAAAGTAGACAGCAGTTGATAACTTGTCTAACTGATAGTTGTCTAATTGTGTTGGACAACACAGAGCTTTGCCTGTTGTTTCACATTGTTACACTATGCTTTTTTCCCATTTGTCACCATATATGGTGACATATATGGTGACAAATGGGAAAAATTTGTCACCATATAAATTTTTGACAAATGGGCATTTTTACAAATGCCCATTTGTCACCATATATGGCAAATGGGCATTTGTAAAAACAATCATCCATGGCTCTTCTGCAGGTTTCTGCATCTTTTATGTAATCATTCATTTAAAAAAGACATGGAACAGTCCAGATAGTAGTTTGCATACTTTGCATAGTTGTCCTGCATATGCTGATATCAAAGTGCTGTTGTGCGTTTGTGTTGCAGCTCGAAGGCTGGAGGTGTATGAGGCGGAGAAGGATGAGGTGGCAGGTCATTCTGTCACTCTGAAGTCAGGCTGCAGCGGTAAATCTCTGAGCTGCCGTTCCCTCAGCTGTAACCGCAGCTCGGTGTCTCTGAACACACTGACTGCTGAGTCTGAGGAGGAGGACGACCCACTGTCCAACCACAACCAGCCCAGCGCCTTCTGCAGCCGCATGGTCAAACACACACACATCACACACACCGCTGACAGCTGTTTGGCTAAGAATTCAGAATTAGTTATGATTTATGCACTTGATGTACTCATCTTCACAGAGAGGCAATGGAAACATTTCTTCCTGATCTAGACCAATTTTCATGCTCCCAGGACAAGGCCAATCATTCACAGAGCCCAGTTGGTCATGTCGTTGACGCAACCTTGTGACAGTGGATGCATTACAGCCCAAACTGCGGCAACTTCACGAGCACTCACTCAGGCCTCTAAAAGACCTAAGGCGCAGTTCCTGTTGGCAGTCAATAAGCACAGTATTGGTCCACTGCAGCAATTCCATTTCAGCGTTTTTGTCTTGCCTTTATATAGAGACAATAACCACTCCTTCATTTAAGTCATTGGCTTTACTGTTATGCTCAGTCTGTACACTATACTCAAAACAACAGAAAATAGGCCCTACTGTCCTGAGTAATCCTCATGATGATGACTGGAGCATGACATCCTGTCTTAAGGGTCAGTTTCACTCATGTATTCATAAAAAACTAACTACACATTTCATTAACCAAAATAAACACAAAACGAAAGTGTTGCATTTTCATTGCCTCTCAGTATACATAACTATCAGTCATATCAGTCACATGCAGGTTGATCCAACCACCTGTGAGCATGTTTTAAACAGGACAAATTTTAAATATACATTAGACTAGAAATAGGCAGTTTTGCATTTTATACATAAACTACCACAAGTGTTTCCAGGTAACAAGTCACAGCATTAAATATATAATTTGAACAGCATTATCTTGAAACAGAAGGAAATATAATAGTTTTGCCTTTCTTTTTTTGTCTTTGTTGTTTTGTCGTTCATTACCCTGTTACATATGTTTCAGTCTGATTTCCCAGTAGTTATGTGTAGATCAGCTCTGATGCCATCCAAATCCTCATGCACATATAAATTATCCACCTGCCACCCACCAAAACAAATTATTCTCTCTGATTAAGAGCATCCAGACTCATGCCTCACCTCCCAACATCACAGAGTGAAAAAAGTAATTCGTTCAGAGTTCAGACTTTCATGAGCTTCTTTCATGAGTTACCAGCAGCCACGTGTTTTATGATGAAGCTATTTATGGTTCATCTTGTTGATAAGACTGATGTGTTATCTGGTTTGAAATACAACCCCACTTCCATAAATATTGGGATGCTGTGTAAAATGTTAATAAAAAACAGAATGCAATGTTTTGAAAATCTCATACACCCATATTTTATTTACAGTAGAACATAGAACATATATCAAATGTTTAAACTGAGAAATAACTGGGAAATAAATGTCAGTTAACCTCCTGCTGCTGTTTACTTAACACGACATTAGGAATGAAGTTACTTTGTGAAGTCCACTGTATCACTTCCTGAAGTCCCTGTTAATGCACTGATTTAAATGGATTTATGGTGTGATATATCCATTTAAATCAGTTTGTTGAATCCTCGATCCTGATTGGTCAGCTGACACCATTACCCCATGTCTATTCACTTGGAAACAAACAGCTAGAGGCACATAAAAAGCCCATAGTTCCTATGCACCTAGTGCATCCTTCCCTGTAAACATGATTTAGTTATGCTGCTCTGGTTTGTGTTCAGGCGAAGGAGGTGGTGCCAGACCCAGAGCTGGTCAGGAAGCTCAGCTGGCTCTGTGCTCCTGTACTCACTTTGGCTCATGGATCCTCTGGGGCTCCATCCAGTCTGGAGCTCACCTACATCGCAGACTTCTTCCTGGCTCTGGCCATCTGCAACAGTGTGGTGGTGTCATCGCCCAGCCAGCCTCGACATGAGGTGAGCACACAATGTCTGCACTCAAACAGCATTTTCACATTCACGTCAATTAACAGACCTGTAAGACTTGGTCAGGATTTATTGACTGGTAATGACATCAAATTAATTTGAGCTTTTGTTTTCTGAAAAAGTCACAAAATCGAGATTATTCCTCTGGAGACCTTTCTTGCTCAATAAAGATTCAAAATGAAACCTGTTGTTGTAGTATATTAATTGTGAATATGTTCTGTTCTTCAGTCATTTATGGTATATAGTTTTAGTAAAGAACACTATTTTTGAATCATGTTTTGTCTTGAGTTACTATAGACAGAAAAAAATGATTAAAATTCTGAATTGCCCATAACACAGAAACAAGTTTAGATTCAATTTTGTGACCATATCGCCCAGCCCTACATGTAGCTTATATAACACACTGAAGGTGCAAAGTGATGGTCCACATGTCCACTGTTGTTAAAATGCTTTAGTTACAGTAAACTGCTGTGGGTGCTTCAGTTTTCAAGTTTGTTCCATTGTGTTTCCATTTGGGTAAATCAAAACTGGCTCATAATATACAGCAGATTTAAGTACATTCTGAAATTTCAGCTCACCTGTTTGCATGAACCATGAGAAGATGCAGTAAAGGCAGAAAAATATGATTTTCCAAATCAGCTGGTTAAAAAGGATGTAACATCCACTCATTCATGTTTACTTTTGCTGAAATTTCAGAAATGTGTGTATAATATTTTAACAAAAACCTAATACTACCCAACTACAGGTCTAAGGATGGGAATTGATAATATACCACTAGTAAGTCTGCTTATTGGTCTAATTTATTTCCTCATCGTTTTTTTTGTATGAAAAAAGTAACCTACGCACGTTTTCAGCATCAGTGCCACTGCTTTATTATATCTGAGTCTGAACACAGTTTAAAGAATAAGTACTGCTCCAAACCCTGAGTTTTGGTTCTGCAGCCTGGTAATTAGCTTAGCCCTCACAGTATTATACAGGTAGCTTTGGTTATACAGCATATAAACAGAATCCTATAGGCCAGTGATTCCCAAACTTTTCCAGCTCAAGACCCAAAAAAATACATTTTATCTCCTCAGGACCCAAATTAACAATAATACATGTTGATTTAGCGTAATGACTCCAATTTTGCTTACTCTTCTGCTCTCAAAGCAATGTGTCTTTTACATCTTGACTTTTACGTGTTTTATGTCTTCCTACGTCTTTTACTTTACATCATTTTCATGATGCATCATTTATGTTATTTTCATCTTGTTGCAACTTTTACCTTTTCGTCATTTTCATCTTTCTGCATCTCTTATGTCTTGTTGCATCTTTTATGTTGTTAGATCTCTCACCTCTTTCTCAACATTTCTAAACTCTTCCAGACACTCTTGTACTATTTTAATTATTTATAAGTTGCGACCTAATAAGAACAGCTCCATGACCCATTTTGGGTCCCAATCCCAATTTATGCTACAGCTATATGTGTTAAAATGGTAAAAATGAAACCTATACAGCTGTGTGATTAGCTTTGAGTGACCTGAAATTTAAGTTGGTGTGAGTTTAATTTCATGCATGGGACACACATATGAAATACATGCTGGTTTTCTGTTAGTAGTTCTGTAGAGGTTAGGCCTAGCGTTAGGCTATCCTTTTGATTTGCATTACCTATATGTTTATAATTCTGATTCTGTGCCCTTTGAGTTCCATTTCAAAGTGACTCCATGTAATGTGTTCCTTCTCTTCCCTTGTCTTTGCAGTTGCCTGAAGCGCGGACACCTCTCAAGTCTCTGGAGGAGATCAAACAATTGTTCCAGCGCTTCAGCTTTTCTCCGTTCTCAACCCTGTCTACTCTGAGCCCTCCTCAGATCAAAGGAAGCCCCCGCAGCTTCACCAGCCGCCTCTTCGCACGAGGCAAGACTGGATCATTCACCTTCTCTCCGCCCCCAAATACCAGCAGCAGTACAGGGGGGCCTGAGCCAGGCCAAGAGAACAGCCTGGAGGGTAAACCGGACCAGTGTGCCACAATGGACATGGGAGAGGCTGAAAAACTGGAGGACGTGGACATAGAGGATAAGGTCAGGGATACAAACCCAGACCGGATCCAGCAGGATGTGGAGGACTCGGCTGCAGATGTGGACAGTGAGAGTGACACTGATGACACTCTGCTGTATGAGGCCGAGAGTCCAGATGAGGCGGCTCTGGTCCATGCGGCCCGGGCATACCACTGCACCCTGCGGGGCCGGTCTGCAGAGAGCCTCCTGGTGGATCTGCCGGGAATCGGCTCTCTGGCGGTCCAGCTGCTCCACATCCTGCCCTTTGATTCCAACAGGAAGAGGATGTCTGTGGTGGTCCGCCATCCGCTGACAGGACAGGTGGTGGTTTACACCAAAGGAGCAGACTCAGTCATCATGGACCTGACCGACACACCCAAAGGTACTGAACAGACCTTAGACTGGTATTGCCAGACCAGTTCTGACATGAGAAATATTCTGGAACCTCCCAGTTTTGCTTTGATTTCCAATGAGCGTTATCAATGCGTTCAGACCAAAATACCTCTGGACATAGCACACATATTTTTTAGCTTTAAAAATTAAATAAACACAAACATATCTGGGTCATAATTTACATTTGTATCCTTCACATCACTGGTTATATACAGTCTATATTATTTGCTGTGTTTGGAATTGCATAATGGATACACTACAGACCAGGAACATCCAACAAAACCTGTAATTTTGGAGATGCTCTGACCCACTTGTCTACCATCACAATTTGGTCCTTGTCAAAGTTGCTCAGATCTTTATGCTGCCCATTTTGCTGCGTCCAACACATCAACTTCAAGGACTAAATGTTCACTTGCTGCCTAATATATTCCGCCCACTGACAGGTGACATTGTAATGAGATAATCAACATTATTACCACTTCACCTGTCAGTGGTCAGAATGTTATGGCTGATCGGTGTAGACTATATACTAAATACTATTTTCTACAGTATACCATGCAGTATGCTGTATGTGACCATTAATGCAGTGTACTACATAGTCACATGACGACAAGGCTTATCACCATGGATATACATACCTGAGAGAAACATCTGAATTAAATTAAACCTTTCTCTGCTCTCAGGCAGATGAGTGTAGTTTCTAGTATAGAGAAGGCCATATAAGGGAGAGGAAATGTAAGATCCTGAGTGATCACAGTTGTTTCTGCTGTTTGGTGTCCCTGTGTGTTGTTCAGGTGCTGAGCAGGCTCAGGACCTTTATGGTCACATCAGAGAGCAGACCCAGAAACATTTAGACAGCTACGCCAGAGAAGGCCTGCGCACACTGTGCATCGCTAAAAAGGTAACACCTCAGAAACAGCCCATTTACTAAACAATTTCCCTAATACAATTATTAATGCATATTTGACTGTTTACAGAGCTGTTAAATTGTTTAATGCTCATTCTGAATGTTCCGTCACCTTGCTGTAATTATAGAGATATAGTACATGGAGAGATAACAGAAAGTGGTTGGGGCCTCAGTATGTTTAAAATTTTTTCTTAATGAGTTCTTAAAAACGGTCCTCAGAAAAGTCTACATCAGCTTGATACATCAGATGATATGTTTATAAACCACAGAATTGTTAGCACCTGTTTTATTTGAGAAATGATGGCTCTAGTTTTGTTGGTAAATTGACTCTGTATGTGTGGATCAGGTTCTGGAGGAGGAGGAGTATGCGGTGTGGCTGAAGAGGCAGCTACTAGCAGAGAGCAGCATCGACAACAGAGAGGAGCTGCTGCTGGAGTCAGCACACAAATTGGAGACCAACCTGACCCTGCTGGGTAACACAAACACACTCTATCTCTGTGAGGACATCCCATTGACATGAAACCCATTTACACCTCGTATTAAAAAAAGCAAACTGTATTCAGATACGATATCCAGATAATAAACAGTCTATTGCTTGCTTGACCACTGCTCTGACTCCCTCGTTCATTGAGTGGAGAGGAGGGAATAACTCACTTTTTGAGCCAGCCAAGTGGACATTCAAAAAACTTAGATAAAGACTCAAATTTGTCCTCATAATTATACAAAGACATCTATACACACATATACATGAGTGAACGCACCTCTCGCTGCCTCGATCCCAGGTTCCACAGGAATTGTAGACCGACTGCAGGAGGAGGTCCCAGAGACCATCGAGGCTCTGCAGAGGGCTGGCATTAAAGTATGGGTCCTCACAGGAGACAAACAGGAGACAGCCATCAACATCGCATATGCCTGCAAACTGCTCTGCCCCAGTGACCAGCTTCTGACAGCCAACTGTGGAAGCAAGGTCAGTGTATGAGTGAAACCAGCAGCATCCTGTTAGCTTTATGGAGAAGGTCCAGTTAATGCTTGACAGGTTTCTCTTCTTCATTTACATTTGTTTTACACAAAAGCAGAGGGCTAAATGAAACAGGTCCCAGTACTCTGCTGTAGTGTGAGTGACACTGGTGAAGCGTGCCCATGTGAACTGACCTTGTTCATATTCTGTATCCAGGCTTTCTGTGAGAAAGTGGCTGATTGTAGTGATACTGTTTACTGTCACATTTCCATGTCTTTGTGTTAGAGACAGTATCTACATTTTCAGAAGCAGCCTCCTGGTTCTGAGATGATGGGTTGACTTAAAGTCGCAGGCACTGAAATCAGGCGACAGAATTTGAAAATACACACCTTCCTTCTGCCTCTCTCCCCTCATGGTCCAAATGAAAAGACTAAATATTAATATAGATGAACCTATTTCACACCTCTGTGGAAAATTTAAACCACTTTTCCAAGTCTTCTGTGCGGAGCAATGGAGTAGAGCAGTAGAGACACATTTGAATGAATCTTAACAGTTATTGGTAATTACAGCTGTCAATCGTGTATTTACCCCCTACCTGTCTGAAAACACCTATGAATGGCCTAAACATCCTGTCACGGGGTACATTTTCTACAGCCCAGAAACACAGTCAAGAGAAGGGAGTAAGATTCTTGTTTTCTGTCAGACCACTTGAATTACAATATGCTGAAGGGGAATTATGGAATTTTTGCACATATATACTTATACATACATATGGAGACAAACAACCATACATTCTTACATTAACATATAGGGGCAATTAGAATAATGAATTGTTATTACAGGTTTTTTTTTCTGTTCTTTCCACATATTTTACTATTCTGTTTTTGCTATTCTGCTATTATTGTTATTGCTGTTATTATTGCTATAATTACTCTGTTATAATTATCCTGTTATTATTCTCTTACACAAGCCTTTTGCAATTTGAATGTTTATATTCATCATGTCAATTAAGTGAAATTTGAATTGAAATGAATTAAACTGAATAGCTAAGTCATATCGCATGTATGTTTAGGCTCTGAGGCTGCATTGTCTAATTAATATGGTGAATAGAGTGAAGTAAATCGACAGTCATGTAACATTCCTATGTTATTTCCTACTTTTTATCAGGATGCATGTGCAGCTTTACTACAGGAGCTCAAACAGGAAGTGCAGTGTGGTGAGGACAGTTTGAATGACACTGCTGCAGCAGGGACTCATGGGAGATCCTCCACAGGGAGCGTGTCCGGCTTCATCCTGGTTGTGGATGGGCGGACTCTGGATTGGGCCCTGCAGGAGGAGCTGCAGAGCCACTTCCTGGAGCTGAGCAGCCACTGCAAAGCTGTCATCTGCTGCAGGTCCACTCCACTGCAGAAGAGCCAGGTGGTCCGACTGGTTCGGGACCAGCTCCGAGTCATGACCCTGGCTGTGGGTAAGGACATGCTCTGTAAAGATGATATACACACTTTGTCCTGAACTAATGAAAGTGAATTCTGAAGTGTGTTTTTATCGTATGAACACAAACACACTCACTAAACAAACATTAAAACACAGTGGTACACGACACAGACAGGCCTGGTTAGACCATAACACATCTGGAAGTCAAAGGTGACGACGTGATGACATCAGCAGAAATCTCAGCCTGGAACTGATTTGCCCTATTTTGCTCATTTTAATTACTTCTTGGAATTCTGTGTACATTTGTATAAAGGGTTCAAAATTTTAAAAAACCATTAACATTTATTTCTGAAAAGTCTACGTAGACAGAAAAATGTCTGGATAGTTTTATATTTTTGCCAATTCTTAGCTTACTCTTTAAGTCATTGTCTAGTATTGTACATCAGTACAAGATTCAGGGGAACTTACCTTTTCTTTCTTGTGCAGTGTAAAGTCACCATCATGCATTACCATTGTGTGAGCAGACCATATTTGACATAAGAACAAAAAAAATCACAGTGCTATAATAACGTCTTACGTTATAAGAGCATATTTCCTGTCTCTCCTTTAATATCTATGGTTCTGTATACATACACCTTTTACTGAGTGAGTTACAGCTCAGTGACTTCTTGACTATGACACTAGGAGGCACACTTTAGTACTAAAGGCCTCATAGACATTAAAGGAGCTATTTGTAATATTTCTACTTTAAAACATTCAAAACTTACCTAAAATATAATGAGAGTGTGAAGAAATTACAGTTCAGTCAGGACCACTTTAGTCAAAAATATTTAATTTAATTTGCAGTAAATTATATTTGGCAGTATGGCTCTGTTCCGGGACCTCCCTGCCTTTCCACGCACATACATGGAAAGCCTAAGACAGGAAGTGCACACCTTCCTACCCTTCCATGAGATGCATGATAGACAGCAGGGAGGCTGTCTTTCATGCGAAGCAAGACCCCTGGAACAGAACATAGCAGCTTCAGTGACAATGACTGACATGATAAGGAGAAGACGCATCATAAGAGGAGGAGCCGGGGTGGAGGCGAGTGGCAAAGGCGGCTTGTGGCTGAAGCAGGAAGAGTAGGCAGGCTGGAGCAGCTTAAATTGGGCATCCTGAGTAAAATTTACCAACAGGAAGCCTAGCTAGCAATCAGCTGATGAGTTTGGCAGAAAGCTGTTATCGATGAGGTGCTATGTGGACCGAGCTTGACTTCGCAGCCTGCCTGAACTAACGCTCTGCCGACATTATAGCAAAGATGTCACTGTATTGTATTTCAGAGAGAGAACAGTTAACATGCTAACCAACTAGTCCTGTGATTGTCTGTCTTGTTATACCACTTTCTAACACTAGAGTGACTAGTGAGTCATTGTAGCATCCAGTCTGCCCTCCGTGCAATATGAAACAAAGAAGCTGTAACGTTCATGAATACATCCGTGTTTGGTGCTGACCTGATCAGCAGGAGAGACGCTCTACTCTGCTGTGATTAGATGTTTCACTACATGGCTGTGATTAGTTCATTTGCTCCTTCTAAACTGAAATGGTACAAAAACACAAAGAGTTAAATGGACAATTACTCATATATCAACAATGAAATATTTTATGGTGATCTTTGCTCTTACACTGAACCCCAGATGGGCCCCAGAGGCTGTGCCACTAGTGTGTGAATGTGTGTGTTTATGCGTGCGAATAGGTGAATGAGACCCATTGTAAGGTGCTTTGGGTACCATCAAGGTAGAAAGTTGTATAAATGCAAGTCCTTGTGAAATCCAAATCATTGGAAAATAGTCATCCTTTTTATCGAATAAAATAAAGTTATATAAAAACAAGATAATAATAGTTAAATAATGCAAAGGTATATTAGTGTAAAATAATGTCTAAAACCTGTTTGACATTATATTTTATCTTTTCCATAAGCTTTGCTAAGTTTTATTTCTTGGGAAATCTGCACTCTCTTAAATTTCCACTGCAGTGATTTGCAAGGATCTGTTCTGTATCACATGACTACACGTACCAGTCATGAATGCACTGTTCAGGCTACCTCCTAAAGCTGAGGATCTCACAGTTCAATAAAGCTTGTCTGTATCCTAAACATTCGCAAAGTTATTTCATGTTTGGTGAAAACATGTGCATGTGTAGCACCTGTTCTCTAGAGGTTTAAACTAAATTTCATGGCAGAGTCCACAAATGTCTGGAGACTATGAATTATGGTTAGGGTTAGCTATTATGCTATTAAAGCATAACAATAGCATAATAGCTATTATGCTATTGTTATGCAATTCAATCATAATAGCTAATGCTATTAAAAATGAATATGATGTAATAGTAACATAATTACATAATTACATATATAACTTGTCTACCCACTATGTACTTGGTTCGCCTTGATACTTAACATTTAATATTTTAGAGACAGGTAGATTTATTTTTGTGTCAGCCACTGTTTGTACCGATTTATTTGTTGTATCAGCTAATTTGTGGTGCATGGATGTTTTGTGTGCATGCAGCTGAGTTGTGCATATGCAGGTGGTGTTCTTTTCCCTCTCTATGTGTTTTATTTATCCTTTGCAGCGGCTCATATAGCTCTCAGTTGTTGAAATTGCACATAGGACGCATATTTTGTGAGTGGGTAGTTCTTGGGTAGTCAATATATGTGCATGTGAAATCGTATAAGTTGCTTGTGAGCATGTTTTCCTCCTCTGTTGACTTTTGATAGAAATCTGACGTTATATTTGCAATATCGTTGCGCATTTTGACTTGTGTACTTTGCACCACTGGGTTTAAAGAGTTATTAGGAACAAGGCTGACTACTTCTGATTTGGTATCATTAGTCTTTCAGGTTGTCAGTCTGTTTTCTATCACATGGTTCACATAGCAGCCCATATGTACTTTATTGCCACTGAGTGCAGCAAGGAATGAAAATAAGAGCCATCAAATCACAGTAACATACTGCTGTTTGGAATTCTCCAGACATTCCTCCTCACAAACAGTTGTGTCTGTTTGGCTCATGACTGCCATTAAATCCGTTGTGTCCTGCTTGTAGGTGATGGAGCCAATGATGTAAGCATGATCCAGGTGGCTGATGTGGGCATCGGGATCTCTGGTCAGGAGGGCATGCAGGTACTGAGCGCTCTTTTCAGCCTGGCAGAACCCCACTGATCTTCATGAAGATCCTGCTGACTGCAACTTTTACACATGGTGAAATCCAAATGTTTTTATATTCTGTGATCTCCTGACAGTCGAATGAGCCGCAAACCTATATAAAGGCTATGCAAAGAAAGGAAGAAAAAAAATGGAGAAAAAAATGTGATGCATGTTTTAGGTTTGTTTTTTGCAGTGAGATTGTGAGATTAAGTGAAGCTGCAAAAACTTTTTTTAGGACACAGGAAGTAGTTTTATGTACTGTTATAGTAATTTGAACAAAAAGATTCAGATTACAAACAACAAAATATGCTTTATTAAATGCAGAACTGTAGCTGAGGGATTTTTGGCAGTTTGGAGTCAAACTCACAGTCAAAACAGCAAACACGCAATGATCAAATATTCAAGTGCACAGGACACTGAGAAACGTCAATAACAGCAAGACAACTAGATTATAGACCGTCACCCCTTTAGATCATTTCCACCACGTTGAATAATTCCACTTCATTGTGAATACACTCTCCTGATCCAGGAGACAGAAGGAGATAGTTTGGGTGATCACTTCTTGAGTCTCTCTTCTCACCTTGATGCACCAACCACCCTGGAACAATGTCAGTCTGGACTCATCAGAGCACATGACCTTTTTCCATTGCTCCACCGTCCAATCTTTATGCTCTCTAGCTAATTGAAGCCTTTTTTCCTATTAGCCTCACTGATAAGTGGTTTTCTTAAAGCTACACAGTTGTTTAGTCCCAATCCCTTGAGTTCACTTCACACTGTTTGTGTGTAAATGCTCTTACTTTCACTATTAAACATAGCTGAGAGTTCAGCTGTTGGTTTTTACCATTTGATTTCACCAAACATTTAAGTCATCTCTGATCATGATCATTTAAGATTTTTTACTACATTTCTTCCTTGAAGATGATGGTTCTCCACTATCCTTCCAGGTTTTAATAATGTGTTGGACAGTTCTTAACCCAGTTTTAGTAGTTTCAGCATCTCCTTAGTTGTTTTCTCTTGCTTGATGCAGGTCAATAATTTGACCCTTCTTTCTCTGTGAAGCACTTTGGGCTGCATTTTGCTTGAAACGTGATATATAAGTAAATAAAGTTGAAGCTGAAGTTGAAACAGTCACATCTTTTCCACAACCACAGGATATATCTTTTGACATAGTTGTTAAAGAAATGAGAAGCTACTCACTGCATCAGTTAGGATTAAATAACTTGTGAAACATATTAATCACTGCACTCACTGTAATTAGCTAATGGACCTATTTGCTTAGTTAAATCCAGGTGGTGATGTTTTTTGTTATTTTTGGCCAGGCAGTGTATACATACTGTACGTTTTGTGTGGTACAATATATGATTGTTGGTGTCTCTGTGTCTCTCAGGCTGTCATGTCCAGTGACTTTGCCATCTCCAGGTTTAAACACCTCCGTAAGCTGCTGCTGGTTCACGGCCACTGGTGCTACTCTCGACTGGCAAACATGATCCTCTACTTCATCTACAAGAATGTGGTGAGACTTGAGCTGGACTGCATTATAACCTAACATTAAGTTTTCAGGATAGAAGAAGTATATTGTCCATTCTTTTTGCTGTGTAGTTATATCCCCACAGCTGTGGTTTGGACTGCTCTTGAAATTAAATCTCAAGCCTTCTTTGTCTAAGACGAAGCCGAATAAAAAATATGGTCGATTCCAAGATAAGACCTTCACAAAGGCCAATGTTGACTGCCACAACACTAGTATCTAATGAATCCCTATGTTGACAGAACTCTGTAAATGTCTCCATCTCTGACTGTAGATGTATGTGAACCTGTTGTTCTGGTACCAGTTTTTCTGTGGTTTCTCTGGAAGTGTCATGACTAACTCATGGGTGCTGATCCTGTTCAACCTGATCTTCACATCGGTTCCTCCTCTTATCTACGGAGTCCTGGACCGAGACACTCCTGCAGACACTCTGATGGAGCTGCCTGAGCTCTACCAGGGCGGACAGACCTCCAAGGTCAGCACTTTCTCATTTTACTGACGAGTGAAAGTGCAGCGTGTGTCACATCATATCATAATGTGTATCAGTATTTCACTGAGTGCCATCAAAGGCCCAGTCCCAGTGTCCACACTCGCAGACTCACGGACTCACAGACTGAGGGTTTAGGGCTGTCCCACTGTCAAATCATGAAATGACTGAGGTCTCCCTCACACATATTTTGAGCCCTTTAAGGCCACTTTCCGGAAGTCGGCACCTTCTGCAGACTTCACCTGTGAGAATTACCCACAGTTCATAGTGCTGCGGTGTTAAACATGGGTTTACCAGGGAGAGCTGGTATGCTGAAATTTATAAAGAATCACTACATTAACATGGATTTAAGATGGTTCATAAACACACATCAATCAGAGGAATGTAAGAATCTGCTTACACACCAATTCATCACCCATTTCTTTTTATTTTTACTTCATGATAATGTTTTTACTGCCCTTTTCACTTCATGTGTCGTAATGCTCTAAATGCATATTTTTATACCTCGCATCTGTTTTAGTGTTGTTGCATTATCAATATTTATCACATTTATAATTAATTCTCAACGCTATCAGATAGACCATGAAGTTTGTGGTATAAAGTCATTAAGGAGTGCTGAATTTGTTCCTCTGCAGGTCTACGTTCCCTTCATGTTCTGGATCACAGTTCTGGATGCTTTTTACCAAAGCCTCGTCTGCTTCTTTGTGCCTTACTTTGTAAGTCCACTGTGTCAAACTGTCTCATTCAGAAGTCTTTAAGTGAAATAGCATACTGAAAACACTATTAAAGTACTAGACGGACATGGATGTATAGTAGGATGACTCTAATTCTAAAACTCTGTTTACACTTTACAACATACAGCATGCAGCCATGTGAATTGTCCATTTTGGGCAGCCCCTGAGTGATTTATTTTTTATGTTCCCTGGCTTTTCAGAATTTCTGTACACAGATATGGTAATAGTAATGGTCCAAAATGATGTGACATATATTTTTTTTATTTAAAAAAAAAAAAAACTCCCCATCCATGTGTTTAAGCCTTCTACAAACTTAGGGGAAATGCTGATTTTATCTTATCTTTATCTGATAAAGTTAGATATATTTTCTTACACAAGATTACATTTGTAATGAAAATCATGCTGGACAAGGCTCTTTTTCAAACAAAGCTTTGTACAAATGACATTTTTGTAGTGTACAAACAACTGTTTGTTTTTTTGGAGGATTTGTGGTTGTGGACCTGTGGTTTCTCTCTCCTCAGGCTTATGCTGGATCGGATGTCGGGGAGTTGTCTTTTGGTTCGCCGATTAACGCCTCAGCTCTCCTCATCATCCTGCTGCACCAAATCATCGAGAGTCATACTCTAGTCAGAAACACCTTTTTTACCTTCACTGGAGTATCTAATAAAGTGTCATTTTACTGTGCCATGTGAGCTCCTCTTCTGTCCTGTGCGCTCTAACCCTGGGTGTTGTTTTGCAGACGTGGCTGCATGTGCTGGTGTTGATGCTCAGCGGTGGCTCTTACTTTGGCTTTGTGCTGCTCCTCAGTGTAGTGTGTGTGACCTGCAGCCCCCCCACCAACCTACTGGGGGTCGAAACACTCCATATGTCTAAGCCTCTCTTCTACATTGTGTGTGCTCTGACTACTGTGACAGCTCTTTTGCCCAGGTAACCCTCAAACACACTACTGCTACCCTTCACACACACACACATCAGCCATAACATCATGACCACCGACAGGTGAAGTTGTAATAATGTTGATTATGTCATTACTATGTCACCTGTCAGTGGGTGGGATATATTAGGCAGCAAGTGAACATTTAGTCCTTGAAGTTGATGTGTTGGAAGCAGCAAAATGAGCAGCATAAGGATATGAGACAAGGGCAAAATTGTGATGTAATCGACTGGGTCAGAGCATCTCCAAAACGTCCGGTCTTATTGGATGTTCCTGGTCTGCAGGAAGGACAAGTGGATCTCAATCCAATTGACTATTTGTGGGAACAAAACATTATGAACATCTGCCTAATATTGTGTAGGTCCCCCTTTTGCTGCCAAAACAGCTCTGACCTGAGGCCTGGACTCCACAAGACCTCTGAGTGTGCTGTGGTACAGTATCTGGCACCAAGATGTTAACATCCAATCCTTTAAGTTCTATAAATTGTGATGTGGGGCCTCCATGTAGTGTTCTTTGTTTCTCCAGTGCATCCCACAGATGCTGGATTGGACTGAGATAATCAACATCCTGACCACTTCACCTATCAGTGGTCATAATGTTATAGCTGATCCATGTATATAAACAGGCTATGTATAATTGGACACATGAATGGCAGATACAAGTAAAGACATCATGAAATAAACTATATGAATAAATATTGATTTGATAAATATTTAAACAAAAATAAACATTTATTTGATATGACCGTGAAACCTAGACTTTGTTCAAAATGTTATACTACATACTACTGGCATACTGATTCTGACACACAGTAATAAATAGTGTGTCCAGTAATATGAAAAAATGATACCGGATCTACACTGGAAATATTTCACAGTATGCTGCTTGAGCTATCTGTGTGATATACTGCATCCCATAATTAACCCGTGTGATATGAAGATATATATATGATGATAGAAAATGTCTCTCCTTTCATATTAGGCTCTATTGTATTGAATTTGGGATCCCAAATCACCCTTTTTACAGCACTTTTTTGTCATTTGGGAGCTTTCTGTTCTTCTACATGGTACAGGTGGATGCAGGGAAATGGCACGAAGGCCACACAAACAAACGCAGAGGAGTGTGTGTACTAGGATGAAATGCAGAGGTTGAATTTCCCTATGGGGACAGTAAAAGTGAACAAAAAGAAAACTCTTACTCAGCAGCCAAAAGAGTTGTCATACTCAGCAGCCAAACGAGTTGTCAATCAAAGCCCAAACGGCCAGACACAGACAGTACTTACCTGTCACTGAAAGCAGCCACACCTTTAATTATGCATAATATTATTTAAACACATGGGTTATGCAAAAATTCACTCCTGTGGGGTCTATGACGATTGACTCACTTTTGGAGCTGGACTCAAGTGGACATTCAAAGGACTTCTGCGCTGGCTTCATCTTTCAGCCTTGAAGTGTTCGCGTTCCATGAAATTGTGAAATAATTAATCACATTTTTTTATTTTTAAAATTCATTCATTATTATGAAATTTTAGTGACTGCAGATCACTTTTATTTCATTCAGGGTTTTTTTTTTTCTAGATGCCATTTTTACATAATCTGCTTTTATTTCGGACCATAGTTTTTCACAATGGCTGTTTTATTTCACAATGGCACTTTGCATAACATACTGTGTAAAGAAATAGCATATCATTTACTTGAGGTATCACATTTTTCCTCCCTCAGTGGAGGCTGAGTCTAAAGGAACACGGCTCCACTGTGATTGTGTTGTCAGCTCAGTGATAAATGCAGTCAAAGAATGACAATGTCTTTGTGTGTGCTGAATGTTTCACGCTCACTGAGTGTGTCCTTCATCGCTGCATGTGAAACCTCTCCCACTGTCCTGTGTATTCTTCTGCAGGTTGTTGTTTCGTGTGCTTCACAACACCCGACACCCCTCTGTTGCTCTGAAAGCGACTCAGACAGACAAAGTAGACTCTGAGAGATACCACAGCAGAATGCAACGCTGGAACCTGAGCCACTCCAGAGCCAACAGGCTGCCGGTGTGTGCCAGCAACGCTGGTCTGGAGCCCAGCACAGGATCTGTGGTGTCCTGAACATACCACATACTACACACACCCATATCAGCAGACAGACTTAAACCTGACCAGGGAGTGAAGGATGTGTGTATTTAGAAGTGACTGACATGATGCATTCAGGTGCTTGTCAGAGACATCTGTGGGTCGTCTGCAGATGTGCCCTCTTACTGAGTCGCATTTTTATATTTTATTATATGAGCTGCTATAAACACCACCATGTTTTGGACATGAATGGATCATGGTGGTGAATATTCAGTGAAAGAGAACCAAACATGTCAGTGTATGAGAACAGAAGCTGTGAAACAGAATTTTAGACTTTAATTCACATGCTTCAGTCTGCCATCAGGAAGTCATCGGGACATTAACAGTGCATTAACACACAGGCATGAGTAGGAATAATACAACACATGCAGTGAACTGAACCACCAGGGGCCAATCTCATACATAAAGGTCAGACGGCTAATCTCAGTTTTTCTCTCAGATCATCCAAATGCGATTTAAAACAGTTTCACAAAAATAAAGTGTGGCTTATCTCTGCTCTACCTGATCCGTACTGGAAACCCAATTTCTTCAATACATGTGAAAATGCTACTTCCTGACAACAGTTTCTTGGATGGGATTGATAGATTGAAGACATTTAGAAGTTATAAAATATAAGGCTACATTTTGTATCAAATATATCTACTTTTTTGAACTATCAAATCAGCTAACATGACTAACTGGAGACACGCATTTCAATGGCAGGTGTGGACAGACTGAGATCTGTCCACTAGAAGTCAGATATCTCTGGACAGATGTTAATACAAGGTCTGAACAGGACCACAGCTTTGTGAAACTGGCCCCAGGCTGCGTGTCGATTGTCAGCACACAGCTACACATCACACGCTTCACACAGCAGGTGAACGCTCATTACACATTCCTCACATATGTTTTTGGTGACAGTGTGAAAAGTCATATGAAGAAAACTTTTTCTAATCCTACGATGGGCTGCCTCCTTTATCCCGATGTGATAAAGGTCTGCAGTGACATCATCTCCGTCTGAGCAATTTTTTCATTTTATATCACTCTAATATAATGTACATTTGTCACAAACTAGTCTTTTGAAAACTATGTGATGCTAAAGTACCTGGTTACCTTGATCCATTCATGTTTCAGAGTATAACAGTGAAGTCTTTAAATCTTAATGTTGCACTGCTTTTTGAAGAACATACACTGGGATGCATTTTCAGTGCTCTGAGCTGTGGATGGTCTGACGCAGACTGAACCTCACAGATGTTACAGTGAGCGGCCTCATGTTGTTTACTTGCTCAGCTGCCTCTGCACACAAGGCAGTTGGGATAAATGAAACTCATATTAACTTGAATTTGGACCAGTCATGTGTATTTATTTTCTTTTCGTTATTCTACTCTTTGTGTTGATGTAATCATCATGCTACATCCTCAGCACCAATGTCCAATTTGTTTCCCAATTGTCAATATTTTGTTTCTGCTCCAGAGTTTTTTTGAGGCGACACAGTGGTGCACTGTCTCCTCACAGCAAGGAGGTCCTGGGTTCAAATCCAACACCGGCCGGCTAGGGCCTGTCTGTGTGGAGTTTGCACGTTCTCCTCGTGTCTGCGTGGGTTCTCTCCGGGTTCTCCGGCTTCCTCCCACAGTCCAAAAACATACACCTTAACAGGTTAAACAGGTGAATTGGTCATGGTGAATGTGAGAGTGAATGGTTGTTCGTCCCCTATATGTCAGCCCTGCGATGAACTGGCGACATGTCCAGGGTGTACCCCGCCTTCGCCCGATGTCAGCTGGGATCGGCTCCAGCCCCCTCGTGACCCTCCAGAGAATTAAGCAGTTACAGAAAATGAATGAATGAATGAATCGATCAACCAACATGGTTCAGTGTGAGGCAGAGGTGCTACTATCCTGGTCACCTTCAAACAGCTCAAGCAAACACTTTTTAAAAGCAATGTATTTGAGGAGTTCTAATAAAAAATCATAGAAGAAATTAACAATTATGTTAAAACAGGTAAAAGTTTTTACTAATACTTTATCAAAACAAACACTTCATCAAGACAGAAAAATATGTATGACAGAGTTACTGTGATCACAGATTTTACAGATTATTTTGTCTGTCGGTCTGCAGTTTAGACAGCAATGTTTGTTGGAGGTCTTAAAGATAAAAAGAAATCACTGTGAAGAACTATTAATTTGGCAAAAGTTGAAAAGTCCTCTTCTACATCAGTAAATAGAAATATTTGGCAGCTCTTTCCTTCCTCTTTTGGCAGTACCTCTCCTTGTGCCTCTGCTGATTAGAATGCAGCTCCATCACTTGAGCAGAATGCCATAATTATAGTTAGAAATGACAGAAATCCAGAAGTGAACGATTGTTAGAAAATTGCATTTTGAAGACACATCAGAGTTTTGTGAAGACCTGGAGGTGGCTGCCTTGTAATTCTCTACACCAGAGAAATCCTGAGCTCACTGTTTAACCATATACTGAATGGAAAAAATTAATTAAGTTTGGTTTATTCTTGATTTCTGAGGAAGTTTAACAAAAACTGCAACAAATGCATCAAATATACAGTGTTTTCAAATTCATACTCTAAAGTTTTTGCTTGATGTAATGATTTAGGCTTTGGCCTTAAAATCAGGGAATAGACTCTGTAAATGATCATAACATGGTTATGTACGTGACAAAAACTAATGTAACCACAAAGCAGTGATATGCAGAGCTCAACACACTGTGTGACGTACAATAATGTGTGCATTATGTTTCAGAGGAAAGTTGTTTTCATGAGCAAGACACAGTACAACACAGTACAGTAAAACAACAAAGACTGGAGTCAAACCAGTGACCTTTGACCTCACTGGTCATTTAACACTAACACTAATTCACACACTACATAATCCTCATCTGAATGGTGACTAGAGATCGACCACTAATGGACTTTTAAAGGCTGATAAAGAAATTATGTTTCTAGCAGCAAAAAGCTGCTTATCGGCCAATACCACTTCTGCGTAAAAAAAATTCAACACTTTTGGAAGTTTACTAATTTGACTTTTTTTTTTTACAAACTACACAACTGTTGAACTGAACATTTAAGTAAAATAAATAAATACCTAAATAAATGAATGAATCAGTAAATAAATCTCTCACTGAACTTCAAACTCAAAGTAATTAATAAATCTGGAACTGAACATCTAAGTGCATGTTCAGTGCAATCTGAGAGCTTGAGAAGGGCCACATTGTAAAGTTGAGGACTGGGTCAGAACATCCTCAAAACTGCAGGTCTCCCATCTATGGAGGCCCCACAATGCAGCTTACTGCTGCTAACGTCTTGGTGCCAGATACCACAGAGCAACTTCAGAGGTCTTATAGAGTCCAGGCCTCAGGTCAGAGCTGTGTTGGCAGCAAAGGGAGCATCTACACAATATTAGGCAGGTGGTAATAATGTTATGTTCCCACAGATGGTTGATGGGATTGAGATCCAGTTACTTAGTTAGACCACTTTTGGTAGGTATTAAACACTGCAGACTAAGAACACCCAATGAGACCTGCAGTTTGGGAAATGCTCTGACCCAGTCATCACCATCACAATTTGGTCCTTGTCAAAGTCACTCAGATCCTTACGCTGCCAATTTTGCTGCTTCCAACACGTCAACTTCAAATGTTCATTTGCTGTCTAACATATCCCAGCCATTGTACCAGATAATGGACATTATTACCACTTTACCTGGTCTTGATGTTAGGGCTGATCAATGTATATATCATTTTCATCTTCATATGATCCCATTTACATCCCTGTCAGTGATACCCATCATGAGGATAAGGGTCATTGATGTGTGTGTTTTCCTGTAAAGCTGAGCACATTACACCAGTCCTCCCAGTCAGGATTTCCTGAAGTGAACTGGTCTGATTCCTCTATGCACATCAGTCTATCAGTGAACCAGCTGACTACAGCACAATGTCTATCTCAAATTTAATGAAGCACTTTTGTCTCCAAAAGGACTTCTGCCAACTTTTATGTTCACTGGTAAATGAGCTGTTTTATAGGTTTATGATTCAGACTAATAATCACTGGACTGTTCACACATGGAATAAACCGACTGTTGTTGCAATCAATGCGTGTAGTCTGTGCAGTGTGTGTGATAGTTACATTGGAGCTGTAATGACCATCATTTAGTTTAATCCCATCTAATGTAATATATGTCACATTTGCAGGAAATCATCAGAGATAGTAAAACATCTGCATTCAAATCTTTCAGTCTGAAAGTCAAAGTCGCAGTAAAATGGTTCTTGTCAGTGTTTTACTATAATGATATTTTTTGGTTCATTGTATTACTGTATTCATGTGTATATTACATTTTACTGCTGTACATGTTTAAGTTTGAGCTAATTTGAACTACTTTATAAACTGTTGGTAGTTTAATCTACATCAAAGTATCAAATTCTATAAGATCATCAAATGTTTGTAGCGTTGCTGTCCTGTGAGAACAACGTAAAAAGTCGACTTTTCATGAGCTCAGAAAAACAAGCCTGTTTTCAGCTTTGTGACAATGCATTTTCCAGATCATCCAAGAGGGTTTTAATAATTATACAGTATAATACTGCAGTAAAAATACATAGCTACATTCCACCACTGGAAATAATATGCTCCTCTACAATTTAACCGGTTCTCTATGACTTTATGTTATTGTTAACTCCACCAAGGTCACATCTGTCTGTCTGTCTGTGTCTGCAGAATAACACAAATCCACTACACTAGTTTTCCTGAAACTTTCCTGAAGCCACGGATGAACCCGTACATTTTGGAGCAGATCCATGGAATTAGTTTGTGGTTTAACAATATTGTAGAACAGTGCACTTTGCCTTGAAGGAGGTCTTCACTCTCTAAGTTTTGTGTGTTTTTTTTTCTTTTTATGATATTTTCCATGGTAATGCTAAAACATAAGATTTGTTTATATGTAGCCATATTTAATCTCACATTTTGACTTCTATTGAATATTCTGCACACTGACTGACTTTAGATAAAAGCCTCTGCTGAGTTAAGATGATACTCCATGTAATAAAGTTTCTCAGAGCTCATCAGTGAGTTTAAGACAGTAAAATCAAAGTAGTCCAATTAACACATGAATGCATTTTTATTTAAGTAAACTATAAATCCAAATGTAAGACATGGGACATAACAGTTCATATGTGATGAGTTCACATTTAGGTGTTTTTCTATCATTTTGCTTGTGAAATTGAATATTTTGCAACATTGGACATGTGACATTTGAAGGGGAAATGCGCAGTTAAACAGAGCATACACCTGTTGGAGACGTCTCTTCTGTTCATTAATAGTGTTTTTTGGTATTAAACACAAATAATAATAATAATAATACAATTGACTTTCTAAGCCTAATACTTTACTAACCTGGTGAAAATCAGACTTTGCATTGAATGCAATTGAATTGTCTCTGAAGCCTCGGTAAGCTTGATTTCCTCGTAGGCGTGTCTGACTTGGTCCTTTCACTTCTGCCTGTTTGCGACTGCGGAACAGAGACGCTCAGCATACTTTCTCACATACACACACACACACACACACACACACATATATCGTTTATGAAGAGATGAGTTTCTACAGCGATGCGTCTACTGAAAACATGAGCGACGAGCTGGAGACTCTGGGGTAAGAGACACCCTCCACCAAATGACACTTCCAATTCCAATTCATCATCACGCAGCTGAAAATGTTGCTTTGTGGATATCTTCTCGTCGACTACGTACATGACCGAAGAGAAGAGATCGACTTATCCTCGCACAGTCAATGTAATGTTGTAAAACTGGAATGTAACTCAACCATGTAGCATGTATTATATATAATTCTAAGCATCTTGAACTGGTTTCAAGTGTTTATTTGAATGCAACTCCCACACTAAGTAAAAACGTAAAGCATAAAGCGAAAGTTTCACCGTTTTTATGGTCTGATGTGGTGAGCTGTGTTTCTATCCAGCTATCCAGTTTTCTATTGTCAATTAGTGTAAAATTAGCGTAACGTAAAAACACCCAAGATTGAAAAGAATCTTGAAGCATCACAAAATGTTTAATGCTTGAAAGACATAGATGTAAATGGCTCAAACAGCAGCTCATGTAGGTTGTTATTGTGTGAAATACTACATCTAACTGGCAAAGTTTGAAAATCCATTTTAAACTTTATGTCACAATAAGTTGATTTAATTTATTTATCATTACAGCTATATCTATTAATTATTGTTCCAGTCTTAGCCCCAGCCTCTTCAAATGGACAGATAAATCAGAAGTGTTTTTCAATGGCTGATTATCATCCTCAGTGCACACTGTAATTGAATCCGCCACTCCCTCACTCCCGATATTAAGGCCTCTGCTAAGTACTTAGGTGTAATTCATGATCGTCCTAAAAATATAGTCCAGTCATGTTTGCAGCATAAATATTTCAAAAATCTAAACCATACTGACTTTCAGCATTGCTAAAAGCATTACTCTTGCCTTTATGCGTTATTACTTGAACTACAGCTGATGTTGACCTGCCTCGATCTACAGCTACACCTCAGAACTCTGGGACTCTGGAACTCAGGATCCGCACAGAAAAAACAAACACAAAAGGGCAGCATAATCTAGTCATATTGCAATGATTGTGGAATACTGTGATTTTTTCCCCCAATTCAAACATACAAACTTATGTAGTGACTTTCATTTTTCATGTTTTATCCAGCACCTCTCTCTGCTCAGTGTCACTGAATCTAAACTATCCTCAAACACACAATTCAATTCAATTCAATTTTATTTATATAGCCCAATATCATAAATCAAGATTTGCCTCAAAGGGCTTTACAGTCTGTACAAGGTACAACACCCTCTGTCCTTAGACCCTCAAAAAACCCATCTGGGAAAAATGGTAGAAACCTCAGGAAGAGCCACAGAGGAGGGATCCCTCTTCCAGGACGGACA
>JAPQRN010022035.1:0-27107 GCA_037367275.1 Coranthus polyacanthus | reverse complement strand
TCCTCCTTCCTTCCTCCACGCTTCAAGAACATTAAAGTCTCTTCGTGGGGCTGCGGCATCGTGCTCTAATGAAAGCGTTTGTTGTCATTTTTCAGATGCGCGGTGTGAAATTAAGCGAGCAGTTTATGTAAGAGCCGTGGCGGGAATCAAACGCCGGGCACACATCGGGAGACGCCAGCTACTTCAATCACTTCAAGCTCATATATATGTTCCTTTTGTTCAGTTCGCTATCTGCCGCACTAAGCCAATTTTCTAGCCAGTCTCTCGGCATTTAAAAAAGTCTGATTTCTTTCCCTATGTGGTCTTAATTCGTACCCCCCCCCCCTTCTTGCTGATAAGTGGAGCCACGGTATGCAGGGGGTAGGGGGGTGGGAAGGAGAGGAAAACACACAGTTCGTTTTTATGCAGCCAGTTAACATTTTTAATGATCCTTCTTCATGCTTCCCTCCTTCAACCCCAACTCTCTCTCTCACACGCACAAACCATTTCCAGGAATTAAATGCTCTTATTGAAAAATGGGACCAAAAGTTTTAAATTACTAGCTTTGTTATGTTTTTATAATCACTTATGAATATGTGTTTTGCAGATGCACTTATGTTTATTTGTTGTTGTTTTGCTTTTTTGAAGCGTATGACTATCCTGTTATCTGCCACTAAACAGTTCTCCACAGTTGTTTGATCGACTTTTATGTGATATCTGCTCTCTTGTAATTATTATTCACTTTAGAACTGTATTTTGAAGCTTTCATCTCTAGAAAAACGAGGAAGCCCTGAACAGACCATGAGATAATGACAACCATGAATGTTACCTTACGTAAATTAAGCATTTTAGTCTATAACTCAACTGCAAGAATATTTACTGCTCTTACGGTGTATTGGAGGCTGTGGAAAATGGGTAAATTCTCCTCTAAAACATATAAAGTTACAGTGTTAATTTGCAGAATTAAAAGCATGTTTTAGCAATGCGCTGAAATTATCATTTGACAAAGAAAATGCACAGCATTACCCCTAAGCTCCACGGCTTTGTCAAAAGTCACAGAGGAAACACTTCCACATTTTGGGTCTAGTGAATAATATTCCCTCCATACTACAATTATCTTCACTTGTACCAATTATGGCAGTGGGTGTGAGGAATATTTTGGTTAGTAATTCTGCTGCGCCGGTGCATTTTTTCACATCAGTACAGCCACTAACCCTATTTCACATACCTAAAACTTCCCACTGCCATCCCCCGCCCCCTCAGCACCCCTCATCCCTTCATCTCTCGACTCTCCTCCGAGTCCCTCCGTCTCTCTACCCGTCTCTCCCTGTCTTTCTCTGCTCCGTGAGCTGGAAAATTGGCTTCAAAAGGCCACTGCTGTGAACAAGGGCCAGCCACACAGTTGGGCCCGTCCGCTTTATCTTTCACGCCACGGAGGGGAAAAAAAGGTGCCAGCGAGAGAGAGAGAGGAGAAGAATGGAGAAGAATAGTTTTGACCAGTCACTGAAACCAATAACCAGGAGAAAGCTACTTACTAGAGGCCTCTCTCTGTCTGCCTCTCTCTCCCTCTCCTTCTCTTCGTCTTTCTTTTCCTCTTACTTACTCTGTCTGTGCTCTCTGTGCATCTGTCTCTGCTGCCTCATGTCTCTACCTCCTTTTTCTTCTCTTTCTTATTCTCTCGGTGTGCTCACTGTCTCTGTACTCACATTTCTCATCTTGTGTGTTTCTCTCTGTCTACGCTTCCAGTCTTTTCTGGCCTTTTGACTAGAAGCAACATTAGCAATCATCACTGTGATGAAAGCAACCTCTTAATCACACAGCCAATTGTCCTTGGTGTTTTTTTGAACTGCTCTGTCCTTAAATAATGCTTTGTTGGCTGAACAAATTCGCACACTAATCAGCTGCATGTAAACTATCTCATCATTTGTCTGATGTTCATTTTATGTCATGCTTATGATTGCATTTGAGTTTGCAGTTTGTGGCTCCTGTAAGATTCAAAACCCTAACGCTGAAAGTCTTAATGCCATGCTCTAATCTTGAGATCACCTGTGTTTCCTTCAGGGGCTTTTTGCTTTTTGCCTTTGCTCTGAAAATAAGGCGCAGCATGGCCCTGAAGATGGCCTAGAGTTGAAATGCAGCTGTGTTAGCTATAATAAATGTTGTCAGTGTGTGATTGAGTGAGGGGATATGCAGTTTTCAGTGTGTGCTTTCAGCACTGTACATTCATCTGTAACTTTTGCTGAGATTGTATATTAAATGCTCTTATATACATTTTCCACTCTCGTGTAACCCTCGAGGACTGTTATTGTGCAGTTGACAGGATGCTTCCGTCCAAGTGAGGTAAACATCCAGGTCCAGTTTAGGGCTGACCAATTCATCGAAATATTATCGAAATCGCAATATGGCCAATCGCAGGAGCTGCAATTTTTTGATAAAGGTAAAATGTGTCACAACATACCATTATAAATTAAGCATTGTGGTGCTACAGCGATGCCCCAGCCTACAAATCATGTCCTCCAGATGTAAGGGGACGTGCTTATTTGGTACAGACCCCAGCAAGACTCTCGCCATCATCATTTTAATATTTTTTCAATAAAAATGTAATGCAAAAATTACCATTTCAATCTCAATGTCACAGACTGCTCAAAACAAGACAAAAAGTAAGTTAGAAAAAGTCCTTGATACGACCCTGCATGCTAGGGCTGGGCATTATCACCTAAAAGTCACATCACAGTTTAATTTGAAATACAGACAGTGAAAATATATATCCCGGGATATTTATATATATATAAATACTTCTGAGGGTATAGAGCACTGGTATGGCAACTGCATGTAAACTATTACTGTACTCTTCACTGTATTACTAGGAGTTATGTCATATTATACAGAGGTATTTATTGTGCAAAACTGGCCTAATAAATATATAAAACCTTTTCTCAAGTAACTTCAAGGTGATAAAAACGATTGCCTGTGTTACAGCCCTCGCCTATGCACATGGTTGTATATGAACAATGCACACCGTTTGGCTGAACAGGAAAAACAATATACTGGTTCCCAGTACTAGTACGTGGAAATCAGAAAATGTTTTCACTACAAATGTGTAGTGAAAAAATATAATACGAACCACTTGCATATAGTATAGGAGAGTCACAGTATAAAAAGAAAATGAAACCGTAACTAAAGTGGAAACTCTGTGTTTTGCTGGTGTTGCTGGTGTTTGAAGTAGGGCATGCAATACAATATTTCCTCTTTGCCCCCCCCCCCCCCTTCTTCTTCTTTCCTTGAAGGGTCACCTGTCAGGGGAGGCTGAGCTGAATCAGCTGCACCTCATCCCTGATGGTGCCATGGTGGCATGCTGGCACACCGGGCAGCGGGCACTAGCAAGCTGGGCATGGGATGAAAAGCAAGAGAGGATGAGATGAGGGTTGGGGGGTCAGGGTCTGTGCAATTGAAGTAGGTCTTGTGATTCCTGTGACAGCACTCTGTGGATGGACTTGATGGACCCGTGCCCGCTATGTGTTTGTGTGCAAGATTATTATATGCATGTGTCACTTTGTCCCTGCCGAAATGTAGCTATCCAAAGAGCCGCACCCTGCCCTGGCTACCCCACCCTTTACATGAATTGAGCCCCTCTTGCCTGCTGTCTCAAATAAACACACACATCCACACGCAGCACCTACCCCCTGGGGAGCAGCAGGAGCTAGCTCTGGGGGATTATGGAGGGGGAAAAAAAGCTTTCAGGAGGACAGTCATCTGCTTCTCTCCTGCTGTAGACCATGGTGAGGCAAAAAACTCTATTCCTCCCCCTAAGTCCCTTTTTGGCCATGCCTGCCAAAAAACTGGGCTGGGCAGCTTTGCGAAAGAAGGAAGGCAGGCAGGCAGCCGATCCCTCTTTCTGTCTACACGGCGAAAAGAAATGGGCTCATTTAGCCAAAGCTGCCATGGTCAATGCAGGCCTCTGATAGAGGCTTTGGTAAGGTGAAATCCCTCCTAAAAAGCTCTGTTAGTGACTGTGGAAGTGTTGGGCTGCTGTTTAGTACAGCCTGTTTTCTCCTGTCATCCTCCTACTGTGCTCGGTTCCATGTGGGTGTTTTATCGACAGTACCACCGGTGGCACAGCCTATCTCACTCAGTGTCAATGCTTGCTTGCTTAGCAGGATCATTGTGCCCTCTCCCACTAACTGTCATGGTCCAGAAGCGGATAATATAAATTCTTGGTCAAATAATTCAGAGCTTTCTTCTCTAATCACCCCGTTTTTATTGAAAAAGGCTTGTTTGTTGTCGTTCAGACCAGGTCTAGTATTGAGCTCTTGACTCCTCACACAGGTAAACAGAGGAGCTTGTTTATCGCTGGGTGCCAAGCCATGGTATGCTCAGGGAGAAGATGTTGTTGACCTTGAGTTGAAATGGTCTTATCATTAACTGTCTTGATTGACAGCAGAGTGTTTACGAGCAAAGCAGAAAGCTCTATTTCTCCCATCTCCACAGGGTGTAGAGCTGCTGCCATGGCATGACCCATTTCACTGTTCTCTGTCAGCACCTCTGTCACACGTGCACTCTCTCCTTCTTTATCCATAATTATTTAATTAATTAAAAATAGGCTAATTCAGAAAGGTTCAATTATGTCGAATTTAAAACTGCATGTGTGGGAATTGTTTGAAGGCTCAGATTAGTCATCAAATACTCAAAGAGCTCTGAAAGGAGGGCCTTTGAGGACTTTATTTTAGATATTAGCTGTTACATATAATAGTACTGTATTAAGTTGAAGAAGAGTAGTTATGCACACATCACTATTGGTGCAATGCTATTAAAAAAATAGCATCCATTAAAAAAGGTAAAATACTCCAAGCTCCAAACTGTTTTGATCCCACTTGGATCTTCAGCTGTCAAAATATCTGAAAACACACCCTTATCTATACATTATGCTCAGGAACAGGCTCTGTGATGACTGGGATGATAAAACAAACAATTTAATAAATGTAGAAAAAAGCCATTTTTTTCAAAGTACCAAACATACATCTTGTATGTAAACATTATATAAGAAACCACTTCGCCTACATTCAAAAATATGTTTCATAAAGTAAGATGAGAGAGAAAACAAACTATTTTTTTGTGCAGAAATTATAACACCCTTCTATAAAACACTAGCAAATAATAAATTGATAAAGCATTACCCATAAGCTCCAGCACCTGTTGCCATTTGAAAGATGTTGCCTCAAGGTGCAACGTTTTGATCACGTAAAAAATGCTTTGACACTGAAATCAGGTTGTTAAGCTGAAGTTGATTTAAACTCTAGTAAATCAAGCAAATTGTTTTCATTTGTTAGAATTATTGAACAAAGCACAGCTCCCTACTGTTCTGCACTGTCCAGAGAGACTGAAGAGTTCACGTCCTGCAGGATATTCAAATGTACATTGTTGGATCAGATCAGATTTAAGTATCCTTTCTTCAGCTGTTTGCATACATTCTTGTCAATCATTTTCTCAACTTCTCTTTTGTTCTCTTTCTGACAGGTTCTTAACTCCGTCCGGACAGAAGGCAATCCTCTGGACTGTAGTTTCAGTCTCCTCCAGCCCTACCAGCTCCTAACAGTGGAGCTGCCTACCAGACCCCAAGGACCTGCAGAAGGGTCCTGGGCTGACACCTGCGGGTATGAATGTGCACGTGGACGTCTGCACCGCCTTTCTGTCACCCGCATCCCTCTGCCCTCCCAACCTCTTTCCTGCTCACGTCACCCCTCAGAGACCACACTTCTCCTGGGCTTAAAGGACTCCTCTCTGATCCTGTATGACCAGCGACGGGGGGTCTCTCTCCTAGCCTCCTGCCCTGTGCCACCTACCCTCCTCGCCTGGCACCCTTCTGGGGCAGTTGTGATGGTGGGAGGAGGGCAGGAGGAGCTGATGTGCTTTGATGTAGGCTTGGCTCCTCTAAGCATGGCATTGGTCAGTGAAGAGGTGGCTTCAGCTCCCACCCTACGGCTAACGCAGCACCTGCGCTGTTCTGGAGGACTGGAGGGGCTGCAGTGGGGGTCAGGCCTGGATGGAGGCCCAGAGGGGACAGATATACTGATATTGGCCTTTCATGGGGGACCACTCGCTGCCTTGAGATTCAGATTGGGTAGGTAAAACAAAATTTCAAAATAAATCTACCATATGAAAAGCAAATCAACTGGATAAATCAACACATTGCAAAAAAACAGGTTAATAAATATACACTGAGCAGAGACTGAAGTTTGACTCTGCCAAATGTCCCAAATACTGGATACTAAGGATCCTCGAAACTCCTACCCTGAAAACCAAGACCGGGTGAAGAAAGTTGGTCTGGAAAGAAAAACAGATACATTATTACCTGTTAGACCTGGTGTAGATTTTGAAGGCTGTCTAGTCCACACCACAGCTTATTTGACACTCTCCTAAACACTGGATCTGAATACTTCTACCTCCACTCCTACATGAACCAAACTAATAATCCATAGCAAATTCATACAGGTTAGGTGTAAAGACCCTCAGAATACTGACAAATGTTAATACTCAGAAATGTCTTATTTTACATTTCTTCAATACTTTTTGTAACAGATAATACTGAATATAACTTGACCTTTCCCATTATCACAGTCACCTCTTCAAGTTGCCGTTATCCCTGTTTCCTTTGGATCTGACTGTATCTTAGCCCAGCTGTAAACATGGCTGCCGAACCGCTGTTGCAGTGTGGGTCGTCCTAGTCCTTCTTCACTGCTGAGGGAAGTTAATTTGTTGACGAGCAGGAAGGTTAGCAGGAGTCACGCTCTCAGAGGTCATTCAATAATCACCCCGGGGCAAGAGCCCCCCAGGTGCATTCTGGGATGCATTTTTCCGATAAATCGTTTACAGTGGCTGCGCAGTCCCTCGGGGGCCCCAGATAAAGTTTGCCAATCAAAATTTTTCCGAAGCAGCCACCACACTCTTGAACACGCGCGCATACACAAACATACACACAAACACACACTCATACAGTTTCATACACATACACACATGCAGTGTCTTTAATTGTGACTTTGGAAAGAAGATGTGACAGTGGCAAACAGCTCTCTGCTGAAGTTTGAAAGCAGGAGTGTGTGGGAGGAGGGAAGAAGGTAGAAGAATGCGTGCACTTAAGTGTGTGTGCGTTTGAGGGTGTGTGTGTTTGTCTGTGTATTCAACTGCATTTGCCTGTGTGCACAGGGAAAGGGGAGGGTGTCTTCCAACAATAGCTTCCCCTCCTCTGATCGTCTGCCAAGGTTTTGATGAAGAAAGTCACTGCACGTCTTTTCTCCATGATAATTCTTCCCCCACACACACGTGTGTGTATTCTTCTATTTCTGTGCTTCTGTGCGCACACACACTCAAACTCATTTGTTTGTTTGCTTGTGCTCCTTTTCCGTATTGACTTGTTTCATAAGGCCTGCTACATAACAGAAGGAGTGAGTTGGGAGGCGGCAAGGAAGAAAGACTTGGCTTGGCTCCAGGTTCTCTTTTTTCCATAGGAGGCAAGCCTCCCTGGTGCACCCCCACCCCACACCCCCCTGCCTGCACCGAGTTATCTCATCTGGGCACACGTTGGCCACGGCTGGGCCTGCACCGGTACAGGCTGTGGAAGGGCAAACCAGGAAATGTGCTGCAAGACACACAAGGAGAATAATCAGAGTCCTTTCCATTTGGGATGAGAAATATTATTCGTGTTTAAAGCACAATTATGTAACCTAGAGAACAACTAATAGAAAGAAATGGATGGATCTTGATTTGATATTTCTGTTTTTGTCAAAATGTCAAAAGGCTTTAACGTAACATACGGGGCACTTCATTAGCCAGTGCTTACTAATTTGAGTTCATGTATGACACGCTTTTACTAAGCAAAGCCAACATTAGACAAACGTTTCATTTAAACGGCTTGTTGATCTTTAATTCAACAGGCACAAAACCACTGTTTAAACAACTACTTTATTACCTTCTGTCTGTTTTTAAAACTATTTGGGATTTACGCAATTATTGTCACATCACTCTAACACCTAATTCATGTATATCTTAAAAGAATTCAATCTTTCATTCATTTATTTCATTTTCTTGCATTTAAAACCTTTTTTATGAACAGATGATGATGCACTATGTGAACAGTACCTCTACGGGGAGTTTATTTGTTTAGTTTTTTTGTCATTGCTGCCTTTTTTCATTCTTCTCAGTTTTGTGTTTTTACACAGTGGTGTGTGTGGGACAAAAGTCACTGCCAACACAGCTATTGTTTTGTTTTACTGTTTTTTTTTCTTCACATCATCTCGGAGGATGTTCGCACTCAATTTAATGACCCCTATACGTACACACACACACACACACACACACACACACACACACACACACACACACACACACATATACATAAACATAAACATAAACACACAGACTTAACACTTAGCTGATGTATTAGCCACATTAGCCTGCTCTTTAGAGGATTTGGGGGGTTGCTAATTGCCAGCTTGTCATTTTAATTCCTCTTACAGCCCAATCTCCACCCCTCTCTCCCCACCCTTCTTCCTCAATACATACATCTAACTTCTTTAATTAATAAGACAATAAATGAGTGGTGGTTTTGACTGCCTGAATCCTGGACACTGAACATATTCTCCTGCACTGTCCACAGTTGTGCCACTTGCTAAGTCTAAAATATAAAATAAAATATACAATCCTTAAATATACAAATGCCTTGATTGTAATATAATACTGTCCACATGTTGAATGTTAAAACTCTACTATACTATACCATACTACTATACAATACTAACTGAGGCTAAATACAGCAGGAGGCAAAGGTGTTGCAACGCAGTGTGGTGCTAAGGAAACTCAACTACAGTAATTTAGCCTCGGTTAAAAAAAACAACATTGTTTTTGCAGTTACACAGCACATTGAATGTGCAGATTACAGACACACACATAGACTTACAGCACAAACACACACACCTTTCCCAAACCAAGTCATTCACTGGTCTGACCATTGATTATGCTGTGTCGTGTTCAGGTCACATTAGACCATAATCACCCTTGGCCTTTAACAACTTAACTTCCCATATGTTTCCTCTATTTAGACCCACGCACGCACATGTTTGCCCTTACACACACAGAATGAGACACCTCTACTGCCGGTAAGGGCACAAAACCTCCTCGTTCCATTATTCAGCATCGTCCTAATCAGCACACACAAACAAAAGCATAATCAATCACCTCTAGTCAAAACGGATAATCAGTGGCATCTTTCTTTTCATCTTCACTCATCGCAAGCACACACATACATAACAAATGAACTGCCACATCAACATAAAAATATAGTCTGTGCTCATGCAGTAAATGTATCACATTTTGATGAGGAAGACTCTTTATTTTCCTTTCACCATCATCTGGAGCACACATACAAACAAACCTACACGCAGAGAACAAGCACGACAGGGATTAGACAGATTTGTCAGCTAATTGATTGACAAGTCAATGTCCGTCTCCCCAATCTAGTGTTGTGCCTCACAGTTTAAATAGATCCACTGGATACACACTTAGCTCAAGTAAGTAAGTGCTCCAGGTTGTTGTGGTTGCATATATAAAAAAGGACTATTGTAAGCCGCCTCAGAAAAAATGCATTTTTTAAGGAGACAAAGAAGTTGGATGGACTATTAAAGTGAAATGATGACAGATGATGAGTTCCTGTTGTGTTTACCTTTTCACAGTGCGCTGTTTGTTCTCTTTACTTTCTAATTACTTAATATTACCGTGTAATAATAACCTAAGCCTTTTCTCCAACTCGATTGGACAGGTTCGCTGTCTGGGGGCCAGATGGGTCCAGAGGAGCTGCTGCAGCAGAGGCTGCGCTGTGGTCAGGTCAGAGAGGCACTCGGCATCCTGGAGGCCATGGATTTTAACACCATGGGAGACGAGTGTTACAGAGGCCTGAGCTCTGTCATCAACTCCCTGCTGAGGCTGGAGCTGAACGCAGAGAGAGAAGGTGGGTCTCTGTTTTAATGGAGATTTAACACAGCGCATAGGAGTTTTAATTTTACAGATGTTAATGTAATTTACAGCTAAAATAATCCCACTTCTGTAGTACCCATACCCAAACCACAGCAATAAAGGTCTGAATTTCAGTGAAAAGGACAAGGAGAAACGAGGAAAATGCTGATATGTTGAGCCTTGTCTCTGTTGCTCCGAACAGAAAAAAACCTTACGTTTCTTTTTTGTCTGCAGCCCAACTGGAAGCAGCCTTGGGTGTGTTTTATGCCCCACCTGCCCCTCTCTCTGATACAGTGATTTTAGAGTACAGGTATCCGATAAGCAAGTATGCCCGACGCTTTTTCCACCACCTCCTCAGGTAACTCCACCACCTCTGCACATTTGCACTTCCTAATTTGATGTATTGAGGGAGAAAGTTGCTTAATGTTTTACTCCTTAGGGAGGTCAGAGGTCAGAACACAACACAATGATCCTGGAGATTAATACATCTAAACAACGACAGGAAAAGGTTAATGCTCACAATTTGCTCCTCCATTAGGCTACATTCAGTGGTAAAGAAGGTAAATCAATAAATCAGGCTTAGATTAAAACCACATCTGTCATCAAAAGTCTTTTGATCATTCATTAAGAGGCAGACTTCATAGTTGTGACTTCACATGCACGCATTATTAGATGTATTCCTGACATTTAAGGAAAATCATTTTAAGGTACTACCGGAACATTTTATTTAGTCTATCAGGATGTGGTGCAGATTCAGAAAACACGTCCAAAAATGTCTTGAGACATTTTCAGCAATGTTCGTATTGAAGAAACGTTTTAATGCAGCTTAACTACTGCTATTTAAAAATGTCTAAAAAGGCAATAGCTTTTGAATTTCATCACACATACACACACAAATGCAGCTTTGAGTCATTCATAACGCAACGCACAACACATGCACCTGTTTAGACTGTTGTTTCATTTTCCCTTCTGCCATGAGAGCCTTTTGAAATGCCTGTTTGACTGAAATAGACCCTGTTGTTCCCACACACTGCTGCTCGCTGCTCTCCATCCTGCAATTACCTACTATTCCCTCTCTCTCTCTACCTCTCTTTTTCTCCCTCTGTCTTTGTAGCAGAGCTGGAGCGTTGTTTGGCATCCCTCCTCTCCTCCTCTCTTATCACCTACCTGCATTCTTTTTCTCTCCATCAACATCAAATGAACTCCCCCCCCCCCACCCCCATCCTCTGCCTCTGCTTGTGTTTGTTTGTTTCATGTTGGCTCTAAACAGAGAAAGTTGAGGTGTTTTGTACAGGGACATACCGCTCACTCTCTCTGTCTTACCCAGCTTTAATTTTGGATAATAGGAAGAGGTCTCACTACTCTCAGTTCAATTATTGACAGTTTTGTGTGCGGAGATTCGTGTGGGTGTGTTTGGATTGGAAAGTAGAGAGGTGTTTGTGTGTGGGCATGCAGATGTTAGACAGAAATAGGCAAATAGTGACCTATCCTTTTGATCCAAAACATGTGCTTCCACAGTGATGATTGAATTGCTTTTTTCCAGCATGTCAGTTCTTGATTTGTGTCTTACAGTATATATGACTGACGCCTTTGATATTTCTTTGCAGGCACCAGCGCTTTGAGAAGGCCTTCCTCCTTGCTGTGGATTTAGATGACAGAGACTTATTCATGGTAAGTTGATAGCAAGCATCTTTTTAAACATGACCAACAGATTGCTTGCATTACATCCAACCCAACACACTGTCCTCCAGAATTTTGTGATGTTAGGAATACACATTAAAATCTATAAGGAAAAGGCATGGCAATACAAAAAAATCTGCACAATTTTAAGTACAAACGCAAGATTGTCTTGTAGTTTTCAACAGATACAGCAACAAATGGATCACAAACTCCTTAACACAGACTGGACCCAAATATGAAACAGGTTATCTTCTTTATTCCTAATGTTAATAACTTTAAAGAGAAGTGTGTGATCTAACAGTCTGATACCATCATCGATCTGACACATTTCCAGAAATTGGCTAATGTATCATTTTAAGCTGTCATAACTCTTTCTTCACTGTTACACCGTTGGTACTTTGACTTGCAACCCGTGTGTGTGTTGCGTGTCAAAGAGCAGGTGCGATCGCAGTATGGGCCCCTATCTTTTCACAGCCTCCGTGGTCTAAGCCCGGCCCTTTCCTCTCCTCTCATCTTCCCTCTAACTCGCTTTTTCTTCCACTCCACGCTGAAATGCTCTTCTATGTGTTTGACCCCCTTTTTCATGGGGCCCCCTTTGCTCCATGCTTCACCAACACCCTAGACATTAATACACACACACACACACACACACATACACACAATTGCTCCCTCAATCACTCTGATAGCACTGGTTCCAATTCCCTCCCCACTAAGTAGTGCTGCTGGGAAGCCGAATTGAAAAGGTGGAGTCGAGCCTGTGGACCTTGAAAGAGTGCAGGAAGGAGGGGCAGAAGAGAGGACAGGCAGAAAAGAATTCACAAACATGCAGTACTTTGACTTTGTGTAAATTATCTTTAAAAGGTACATTATATGACATGTGAAGAAATTTACACGTGTGCATCACTTTTTTTTATTTCTAATATGTGAATGGAACATAACTTCCCTCAAAAAAAGGGCATCTTCCCCCTACATTCTTCATTTCCTCAAAGAGAGATGATATAAAATAAAAGGACTGGGACAAACCTTCTGCAAAAATCAAAGGGTGATGTTTATGCAAATGCCTCGATATCTCTCTTCTGCTCCTCTACAACAGCAACCGTCTGCAACACTAGCTACCGTTACCGCTTAAAAATTGAGTCAACTATCATCAAACTTCACACGCAAATGTTACGTACAATACGTGTCTTACTTGGGTTCACTCTTGAACCAGTCGCACTAAGAACCTTTCATTGCTTTGGAAATAGTCGCACATGCTGAGAAGAGAAATGTTTTGTGCTATTTGTTTATGTTAAATAGGAAAGAAAACACAAGTGATAATGTGTAAGCTTTTGAAAATAAGAATAATACACAGATGCGGCTCGGGTCTGGTACAAAACTTCCAGGTGTATGTCATAACGTAAGTGCCAAGCAAAATAAAACAAATTCACTGCAATACATTGAACGTAACCTTGACACCATTTGTGTGAAGTTGCTGGATGTCGTCCGGTGTGTCCGCAGTGGCTCGTCACACTGCACAACTACAGCCACTCTGATTATGGACCAAACGCACTCATCAAGTTTAGGTGGTTGTTTTTTCCCCTTCTTGTTGTTCTAATACTGCACCTGACAGCAGCAGAGGTTTGTTGTTCAAAGTCAAACCGCATGCCTACAGGCACTGTCCCTTGTCTTAAGTCTCATACTTATTTCTGTTGAAGAAAAATAGGCTGTCGGTCAACTTAATATTTTTACATCTGCACCCATTTCATGAATCACGTAAGATTTTTCTATGCCTTTCTTTTTTCTTTTTCTTTTTTTACAGATTCTAGAGATTAATAGAAAACAGACATTGACATTTCACCCTTTGCTCTAATTAGGTTGTGTTGTTGCTTTAACCTGCTGGTTGGCTGATTGAGTTGAGGTGAAGCGGGTTAATGAGGGCAACCCCCACCCTTCACAAAACCCTTGTCAACTTCCAGCTTGCCTCAGGAACTCAATAATGCACCATCGACTTGATAAAATACACTGAAACCCACCCACCCACACACACACACACACACACACACACAGATAACATGCACACCTTCACCTCTTCTAGAAATACCCAGCATGATATACCCCCCTCCATCACCCTGCCCCCACCCCCTCAAATGCCATTGTTTCCCAGCTAACAATAGAGGCCCTCCAAGCCTTTTACAAATAAGAAACCTTTTGTTAAAATGAAACACTTTAGTGTCGGGCTAAATTGGGGGGGAGGAGGAACTGGTGGCGGTGGTGGTGGTGGTGGGGGGTGAATGTAGAGGTAGTAGGGGGTAAGTGAGTCGTTTGCATTTTTTTTCATAATTGGTGCTGTTCTGTAGCTCCCTAATTAGCCTTTGATAATGAGTTGATAATGTAACCAATTAGGTCATTCGTCAGCCAAGTCAAGCCAATGACAAGTTTTTTTTTTTTTTCCCCTCCCCCTCACTCCCCTTTTTACTCCCTCTTCCTGGGTCTTTGACTCTTGATGTAGCTTGTTAATTAAATCAAACTGTGTGATAGCCGAATCTGATGACTGGTCTTTTGTTCCCCAATGAGAGCTTATACTGTTTCTTGTTAGATACGGTAGCAGTAAGGCAAGCTGCGTCTGTTGGCTTCACCCCCTATCTTCCTCCCCTATCTGACGCCAGGCCTAGCGGCGCTGCAGGCGGAGAGGAGGTATCGCACATCTTCGGGAATAAGCTCATTGTTGTCACTCAGATGAGTAATTAGCGTTATTAAAATATTAAGTCCTTAACACCAATCTGATAGAAGTGTTACACGAGGCCCCTGAATAACAGGTGTGTAAGAATGTCCAGGGATTACAGTACATCGTTAATTATTGTACATCTATTTTTTTCATGCATGTGTTCAGTCACAGATGTATGCCTTTGATTTGCGTTTAAACTTAAATAAAACACAGCAGATAAATATCAGCCACTGTCATCTATGTTCGGCTGATATGTCTGTGCATCCCTAGTTTTTTGTTTTGTCGTGTGCGTGTGTTTTTCTTTTTCAAAATTTAAAGGAAAATTCTCCCAGAAAACAGTCGCCATTTCATTCTTACCTGAATTTTCAGTGCTAATTTTGTTTTGCGGGATTTAGTTGACTAAACGATAGCACCACGTTCATAGTGGACACAAGCTGCAAATTTCAAAACAACAACAATGCCAAAAACAACCCAACAACACTATGGCTTTGGCTTTCATGACCCAAATGCAACAAGTTGTTTAAAAGCATTGTGGGAAATGTAGGTGAAGAAAATGTTCACACCGTTCCCTAGTTCCCAAACTGGTCATTACTGCAAACCTTTGCACATGGCACACAGTGTGTTGTAGTAACTGGACACAGTGCAGTGTACACGATTACTGTGTTGTGGACACTGAACCCGTGCATTTTCACGCTATATGTTCACAGATTGTATGTGCTTCCCATATTGAGATGACCTGATAATAAGCCAACACGTCAGACTGCAAACATACACGCACAGAAAAGACATGAGCCCGTCTATGAATGTGTACTGCTGTGTACCAGTTAAACTAATCCCTCATTTATTTGGAAGTAGCCCAAATATCAGTCAATATCGGGCTCTTAGTGTCCACCTCTCTCCCCTCCCCTCCCTGAAAATGGCCCACTAAAACGGCCCTCTTTATCGGTGTGGTTAGCTGGCGCGCTGCAACCCCTAAAGCTCTTATATAAATAAGATTAGTGTCGCGTTTGAGCGTCAGGGAATAAGAGGTGTAATATCTGATGGTTTTATATGCAGTATTATTGTTATCCCTTCTTAGTCGGGCTGATACTCCTCTCTCTCTCTCCCTCTCTCTCTTTCTCTCTCTCTCCCTTGCTAGTTCTCAAATTGTCTCTCTCTCTGTTCCTTCACATTTGTTCATTCGTTTATTCTTTCTTCGGGTCTCTCTCTCTCCAGATTCAGACAGTATTATGAGGAGCTAAGCTGGAATAAAGCGCCCCAGCATCAGATGTTCATATTGTTCTGTTCTGTCTGTCATACAGTCCCTCTCTCTCTCTTTGTCTCTCCGTCTCTCTCTCCTCGCCGCTCGCTCATATGAAAACCCTTTTTGTGAATTTCGCCTTTTCATTGTCTTTTATGTCTTGATCACCCGCTCCTCTCTCTCCACTCTCTGACTTACTTTATTTTTCTCATCATTTCACTGTACTTCCCTTCTCTCCTCCTCTTCTGTTTAATCTTATTCCTGCTCTGTTTGTTATCAATTAGGAAGCCTCACTCATACCTAATTGAGGGGCCATGTCCTCGTTCACAGGGGCTGAATTAGCCACGTCAGTCCTGGGAGCCGATTTAGCTTCTTTTGAGGCCATTTTGTTGTCGGCCATTTTCACATTTCCTCCTAACTCCTCACCACAGAGGCCAGGCACCACACTATAATTACCCAATCTGTTACCATTCATACTCTTCAATTTCAGGTCCTCTCTCTCTCATTCTCTCTTACTCCCCCTCTCTGAAACCTCTCGCTCCCCTGCCTCAATCTCTCACTGGTCCCCACCTCCTTTGGAAACCAGCACCCCCCTTTTTTCCTCTGGGGGTACAAAAGCAGAGTTACAATATGGGGGTATTAGGGCCGGGTGCAGGCTCAGCTGGGGGCTGGCTTTAGCCAGCTGAGGGTTATCCATGGCGAGCCCTGAGTCACGGCACTGATGTCCTGTGATGTTGCTGAGGCGGAAGACTTTTCTTAACACGCTGTACCCTTTGATGGGCCCTCGGGCCCTGCATTCAGCCCTCGGAAACCTACGACCCTGAGTAACCCCTCGTTGTGCTTTGGGATTGGAAATGAATCACCCTGTGTTCAATCAATTTAGGAGGCTGAATGTTGCAAAAACTTGGTAACGAAAATTGAGGGGAATTTTATTATTTCATCTCTACTCCTCCTTATTAAAAATGTAAAATTGTCAATGAAGGCTTTATAATTGTGAAGAATAAGTTCTCATTTTTTTCATCTGTATCCATCTGTTATGCTCTTCCTAGTCCTTTATAGACCTTTATAGTCCTTGCATCACCATCATACTTAACAAGCCAGAGCAACAAATATGATGCCCAGTACAGTCTCAACTTTTACTGATTGTTTACTTACTTATTTACATTCTTCTATGGTTACATTCATTATTTTACTCTGTGTTATTGTTTTTTTGTTGTTTTATTCTATTAATCTTGTTTATACGTCGTTTAATCTCACTCTCTTATGGTTTGTTCAGTTTTATTAGCTCATCAATCATCTGCAAACTGTCTGAAAGGTGCTATATACAAATAAAGTTTGAATGAGTGATTGATTATTGACATTTCAGCGACACAAACCAGTTCAGCCTTTACTATAGATGAATGTCTTTCCCTTACCGCTTCTGCTTCTGTTTGCACAGGCAAAGTATGTGTAATGTAACCTGCAAAACAATCTGTTTCTTATTTAAAGTGTCTCATAGAACAATGCATTTTTCAAATGAATGAAACTGATTTATTAAGACCACAGTTTATTGAGAATTAATTTGTATCTTTAAACCATGTAAATTAACCTCAGCCTTGCTTAGTGCCTTGGAGGGCCTTAAAACAGGAACAGCTGTCTGATGCGGTGTGGTTATTAATGAACACTATGGTAGCCTTGAGCTTTAAATCAACCGCCCTCAGACATCATTTAGCAATATTATCTCTCTTTATGGCTGTGTGAGTCTCAAACAGAGAGATACAGAGCATACACACTGTTTCCAATATTGTCACAGGCTCATGTAGTAATATGCTCGGCTGGATATGTTTCTCTGTAAAGAGAGAATACCAGCGTTTCTAAAAGGTGAACAGTCTCTCGCCTCCTCTCCCACTTTTGAAATGTGACAGATAACATCCCCCCTAGTTCAAAACCGAAGAGACGAGGGTGGGTGGGGGGTGCGAGAGCAGGCTGATTTCAAAGTTTTTTGAGGAAACGGCATTTCATCCAACCGGTGGTCTTTCTGATGTTGGGCTTCAAACAGCTCATTTTTTCCCTGTCATTTCATCTGTTTCTTCCTTCTCCTTCCAAACACTGCCCCCACCCCTCCCCCCCCAAAAAAAAACTATTGTCATTGGAGCCTAGATTCATTTTAGATTAACGTTCATGTTTCTTTCTTTCTTCCATTACCTTCAAAGGACCTCCATTATGTTGCCAGCGATAAGGGTGAGTTGGTGCTAGCAGATGTGGCCAAGAGGAAAGCTAATGAAATCGAGACCCAGGCCAACGCAGGCAACGGTAAGAAAATAATCATAATGTCTAACCAAAAAGACGCAAAATGTGACACATTTCTACCCTTACATCTCAAATGGATGCTTCATAACCTGAGTAACTCAGGCAGTGATAACACTGACAGAACCAGTTACATCCTCAGGCTCAGTAACAACACATGGGCATATTTTAGTCTCAATAATGAATAACCCTTTACATTTTGTTTTCTTGTTTGTTTGTTTTCAAATTAGACTTAAAGCCTTCAAACTCAAACTAATGAAAAACACCGTAGGCAGTTAAGTTTCCTGAAGAACCTGCAGAGGAAGGAAAACCAGTGAAGGCCCGTTTTTTTTTTTTGTTTTTTTTTTTTTTTTGTCATTACTACGGGCTCTGCTGCTGCCCTTTGACAAACACTCCTGAAAGTACATACCAGAGAGGATCAAGCCGAGTTCCTGATTACACACACATACACACCCACAATTCCTCACAGAGGCTTAGAGGGCCAACATGGGAGCAGAAAACATTCAAATTTGTGAGGGAACTAGATGAACATGTCTGAGTCCTTCATTGGTGCTTAAAATACACCACAAGGCTATGCGTGTCCATGCGCATGTGTGTGTGTTTGTGTGTGTACTCACAGACAACCAAATGAGGCGAGAGAGGTATTTAACTCCACTGTATAAGGTCAAACCCCTGAGGCGGAGCGTCTGCATGTTTGTGGGTGAATGTAAATGAGCCTCTGAGTAACTGTGAGGCCTGTTTGCATGCAGGTGTTTTTTTTTTCCTAATGTAACACGCGCACTACTCTTCATAAGCCTCTTAATTATGTCCTCGATGATTTACCTCATCACCTGCAGCATGTCCTATCCTTGGACAACAGCAATGCACAGAAAGAGGGAGGAAGGGACAGAAGAAGCAAAGAAATGAAAGAAGGGCGACAGGAAGAGATGAAAGGAGTGGAAAGAGTCAGGGAAGTGGGGAAAGAAGAAATGTAAAAGTGAAGAAAGTGTAAAGGACATGAAAATAAAGCAAGAAAGAATAGGGAAATTAGAAGAAAATAAATGAATGACAAACTAAAATGTGAAATTATGATGTTGAAGATGCTAAGGGAAAGGAGGCAAGTTAAATAATTATGAAAAGAAAGTCAAACTGAAAAATGAACAAACAACATGTGATGGTAACACACACATGAAGAGAAGGTCGAGAAGTTTTCACATACGAGCTACCCTGTTAAATTGTAATAAGTAATGTAATTATTTTAATTACTTCATCAAAGTTACTTTCCTAACAAACGTTTTTAACTGGGTAGTCGAGCTGAAAGGTCCCCACTGCACAGTGAAAAGATGCGAAGCGACAGGATGAATGTTATAATCTGCTTTTTTCCAAATATATTTGGATTCAACCTCTTTGTAATCACCAACCTTGGAAGTGTAACTTCATCACATATTTTTTTTCATAGTAACTGTAAAAGATTACAACTACATTTATTTTGTAATTTAATGATGTAATGACACTGTCTCATGTAACTAGTTTCTCCACAACACTGGAGAACAGGATATTGACACTGTGTAACAGTCATAGGTCATGTTGGTTAAACTGATGCCTCTCTCTGTCACACTCAGAGTCACACCTTTAGGAGACAAATGCTGGTCTCCACACTTTAAATCACTACATTTTGTAAGACTAGGTTTCAACTAGGTTACGGTCACGGTAAGGGTTAAGTTTAGGATTAGGTTTGGATAAGTCTTCAGAAAATGAATGTAAGTCAATGTAGTGATGTTAATATACTTTAGGGGATATTGCATGTGTGTGTGTCCTATATACTGTGTGTCAACGTTGAGACAAACAAACAGAGCAGAGTAAAAAGGACAGGTCATAAATAATGAGTGGCTCCCTTTAAGCTGAGGCCTCCAGTGAACGAGTGTCTCACTTTACATACACACAAATAGACTACATACATGTTTTACTGATTTGGAGTTAGCTATTTGATCCATCCTAGTCCACCAGGAGTAGTGGGCTGCCGCTGAAGGCGCCCAGGAACCACGTCCAGATCTAAACCAGTACCCTGGTCAACAGTACTGACAGGAGAATTAAACTAGCATACAACATGTGCAACATGGGGAGAACATGCAGACTCCACGCGGAGAGGCCCTGTTCCAACAGGGAATCGAACTCGGAACTTTCTAAATTTGAGGTGTTAAACTTGTCAAGACATTTCATCAAACTCAGTATCAGGAGTGTTTAATGGATTGTTGAATTATACTGAGCACATTTCACTCATAGATGTAGCCTTTTTAAATTAAGAGGAGTGATACCCGCTGTTGTAAATGCAGGCGTGTGTGATTGTTATTTTGTGTCATCAGTTCATAACTTTTGCATTTTGAAAAGCAGCAGCTCTTGTCTGTCCTTCCACGCTGAGTAAACACACACTGCAGCGGCCGTAACCTTTAGCCCAAAGTGATGAACTGTCTCTGTGAACACACACAAGAGACTGGAATTTGTTTGTACTGAGTCATTTTCACACACTGTAAATCAAGCTCAGCGTGGCCCTCAAAGACACATGCAATTGTGTAAATATGCCTATGTTTACAGTTGGGCGTTGGGAGGTGGGTCATCCTGCATGAACAGACCATTCATACTGTTTGTAGTCATGAGTGGTCAAACAAAAAAACCTGAAATCAGCCTGTTTTCTAATTGCAAATAAGGTGTTCCCAACAGCGACATCCTGCCGCCGTCCTGTACAAACAACAAAAGACCTTAACTTTTACTCATCAGTGCAAATACACACAGAAACTTAAACATACACAGTTACAAGAGCTTGATTGTACCAGACCGTTTTAAAGTTTATATAACCATCACCGTTATATACACCGTTATGTACACCATATAACCCTGTATATAACCATCTAACATTGATATTAATAAAATAATACTTGATTGATTCCTTTCTGGCTCCACATTGGGACACAGCCTGCAATATAAGTAATCCTTTATAGTCTTTATGAATGTTGTATGAACATGTGCAAAACAGATGCAATAGGCTGTACATTCCCTCTACGTTGTTGGGATTTTTTTTAAGCTACACTTGCTGTATGTAATAATTAAATTTCCTCAAAGTTAATCATTTCATATCAATAATTAAAATCCTAATTTTAAAAATAACTGCAAAAATCTTTTGCAGTAAGATAAGTGCACCTCATTTCACCAGCTTTATGTTTTTAAGGTGCTCACTCAGAAATAATCACACCGGTAGCACATCCAGATTTAACAGGACAGTGAGGAGCTTGCGTATATCGTGGAGGAGCTCCAAGTAGAAACACTACTTTAAAAGGAGCCTCCTAGATGACTCACTGTGTGGGTATCCTGAGCAGGACATCCCCAGGCAACTCTACAGCATTTTGTCTGAACCATGTAGCCACAGCAGAGTGGATCCCAGACAGAGCTGACAGAAAAAGGATGTCAGGGATGCTTGTCACGACAGGACAAAGAGTTTGAACTGGAAATGAAAATCAATGATAAATGATATTTTGCCTCCTCTCTCTTAATGTCGAGCAGTAATTTTACCCTTGAGTACAGTGGTTTGGAACAACATTAAACACTTTTGATTTCAGATGTGGACAGACAGCACCAATAAGAAACAGTCCTGCATGAGCTTAAACTAACCCTTCGCCTTCTGTCACTGTGAAGCCGGATGACCGGTGCACAGATGGGTGGATCCCTGCTTCATGTGCACACACATTTGCAGCAGCAGCAGCAGGGAACTGTTCAGTACTTTCTTCTGTGAGAAACTCAGCAATTCTGTGGAAGCAGTTGAGGATTAAACGCCTTGCTTAAGAGCATCTTTTCAAGCACTTGAGGAGGAAGAAGAGAGAACTCCTCATCTGTTTTCCCTCCATGTACAAAACCCACTTCTCAAGATTTTAGTTCTATACTTAGGACTTAGCTTTACTTGATTTCAACTGAGCCATCAAATCTAGGGCTTGAACTGAGTTGTGTGGTTTTTGAGAATGAGAAAACAGTCGTCGGTGTTGTTGCAGCGCCGTTCACAGGAGCAGGAGAGAGAACAGCAGATCTACAGCATCGCAACATGCAAGGAAATAAAAAACAATTTAATATAGGATAGAAGAGCATGCGTTACTGTTGCTTCTATTCCAGATTCAGTTTTTATTGAAGCTAGATTTGTTTTGCGACACACCAGCATCAGTTGGTCTTTAAATCAGATTGGACAGAGACACAGTGTTTCTGCCCATATTTATGTGCATCTATTGTAAACCCTGACGAACAGAAATTATGTCTTTGCATGCACTCACACGCACTCATGTACAACATGAACACACATTAGAGAACACACACTTCAGCTTTGAAATGGTTCCTTTTATAACAGCATTGGAAATCGCTTATAGCTGTCTGGCTGACAAGTGTGTTGATTTGGATAGATACGGCATTGTGAGAGGCAGAGTAGCGAACAAGTGCGAGGGAAGGCCTCTTTCTCTCCTCTCTATCTCTTTTTCTTTTGAGCAGCGTTTTGCCAAGAGGAGAAGCCAAGTTGGTTGCCGGCTCGTCTGTCTCCCCCTCACAAAGGCTGATGTGACTGCAGGGCCTTTCAGTGGGCAAAGAGACAAGAGCTTTATCTTAAGATCCACTTCTCCACCTCCTCTCGCTCTCTCTTTTCTTGGTCGTTATGGTAAAAGCCTGTTAGCTCCGGTGTGGTGAAGAAAAGAACCGCTTGTTTCTGCTCCCCTCTCCCCTGGTTGCTCTACTCGCATGATCTCCAATCGTGTTCGACTTCTGTCTCGGTGCTAAAACTTTGGAAACAGTATTGTTAAGGCATCAAGGCAGAATAAGCAAAAGCCTTAGCTCCTATGCATACAGCAGTTTACAGAGAACCATACTGAGACGATAAGGTATATCCTTTATAATAACACTGTACTATATGTCTGCAGTATGTATTTTACAGTCAGGGTTTAGATCAGCATAATGGAAAAGTGGACCGCTCAGACGATAAATGGTTCCAACGGAAGCTGTAGAGCAGTGTGAAACCTTCTCGAGAAAAAAAACCACTTACAATACACTACATTGTTCATACGTTTTACTGTATGTGTGTTTTTCAATTAATTTCTGTTGTATTATTTTACATGACATTTATTTAGCAGATGCTTTGGTCCAAAACCTCCAACTATTAATATTGAGCCTCCACAGAAATTGTGTATCACTTTAAAAAAACAGAAACAAAGAACATGTCAGGTTCAATAAACAAAGGCTTAGAGAGTTTTACTCTTTTACTGTATAAACGGGTTAGTTTCAGTCCATTAACCCTTACATTTTGTTTGTTTGCATTTGTGTCTTTGTGTCTCTCCTAAAAGATTTCCCGCGAGGAGCTAATGGTGAGTGCGCCTCCAGCCTCGGGGACAGACAGACAGAGAGGAACCAAAGTGCAACAGGACCTTCACATTCAAACATTACCACAACACAGTGAGTTGTTGAGTGCGTGTGTCTGATCATATTACAACATTTGTGTTCCCTTTCATGGGATGTACAGTATGGGTGTATGTAGAAAGTCTACACCGTGACGCAGACTTTGGCCAATCCCAGGTCTTTTCAGGCAGGTAGGGGGTTAAAATATGTGATTGACAGCTGATCGCTGTTAAGATTCAGTCATACGTGACTACTGCTCTGCTCCGTGGCTCGACACAGCAGCTTAGAAAAGTGTCTTCTCTTTTCCACAGTGGTGTGAAACAGCGTCAGGCCATCTGTATTTATATTTAGCCTTTTGATTTGGACCGAGAGGAGCTTGAGTTTCCGCTCGTCAAAAGTGTTATTGTTCGATTTCAGTCACTGCTGGTGTCTTTGTATTAATGTCTCAGATATACTGTGTTTTGTAGTAATCTACAAGATTTCAAGTGCTGTATGGGAACCTTGCACACGTGGGAGAAGTTTTCCCTCAGGGTTTTCTGGCAGAAAGTCTTCCATTGTGCTGTTATAAAAGGGTCTATTTTAACCCAAACTATGATCTTTTCTTAAACCTAACCAAGTATTTTGGTGTTTGAACATAACCAAAATGTGTCTGAAACTGAAAATAATAATGAAAAAAATTAAAATAGTAAGTGAGAGTCTAAAAGTCATAGTTTTCCTTCAACCTGCTCCACCTCTGGACTTTCTAAGCTTTTCTGCCAAAAAACCCTGAAAGGTAACTTCTCCTAGTACTGAGTCTTGCAAGTCAGAGTTTTCCACAACACCATATTTATAATAATTAATTAAACATTTCTGTCAGCTGAAACTCTAAGGGCCTTTAATTTGAAACACCTTCGGGAAGTGTTGTTTGTACTAACCGCATAATGCAGTATCAGAATCTTAACAGGGCAAACATGAGCAGATCAAAACTAGGCTTCATACTAAAAATGACCAATTATACTTAACAAACAGGGAATTAGAACTAAAGACCTGCTTCTAATGTGAGCCCGCTTCAAATAAAGGCCTGTTACCATCAGTAGTGGAAGTAAATAAAGGTCCCTTGTCACTATTTGAGGAAATATGGTATTTAGTTTATCATTCAAATTAGGATTCAGAGGATTAACCACTTTAAGTTGTATATGTTCTGCCCCGTAGTGATTCTCCATTGTCTCTGAATGAATTGTACGAGTGTCAGTGGCCAAATGACCCAGCTGCAGCCTAAAAGCTTCCACTCCCAGTGACATTTTAAATGTCAAAGCCACATCAGTTCCGGGTCTTACGCTTCCAGGCTGCCACAGCGATCCCAACACTGAACCGAGAGCTGTTTAGCCACATTTAAAACGCCACCGGGGTCCATTTCCAGCACGGTGCAGTCTCTGGAGTGCAGGCGCATCTCACTGTTTCGAAGTGATTGTTTAATACTCTGGTCTACATGAATGACGTGTTGAAACAGTGTGACTAAAGACACATTGAAAGCATCCCTCTCTTTGTCTCTCACACGCACACACACTCAAAACAGACATACAAATATAGCCATCCATGTCTGTACTATTGTGGGATGGGGAGTGGGGGAAGTGATGGAAGGGCTATTCCTTGTCATACCCCAACTAACATATTGGAGTATTTATATAGGATTTGTGTGTATTAGATAAAAAGGCGCTCTTGTTCTTTTCATCCTCATAGGCTTTTCATGGCTGTTTGACTGTAACACTGATGACTCTCCGCGCCCCTCCACCTCCACCCCCTCCACTCTGCATTTCTCTAAGCCCCCTCCATCCATCCCAAATCCCTTCCTATCGGCCAATTTAAACAAGCCGAGTCCAGGGAGAGAGAGAAAGAGACACAGAGAGATGCTCTGTCCTAAGCTCTTTTTAAAAACAGTAAAAGGAATAAGAAGGGGGGAAAAAAGAGTGGTAAAGAGGGTTAGGGCAATTTGGCAGCCAAAAGCCCGGTCGTACTTCCCCAGGTCTTCCCCTGCACCGCTGACAGTGGCTAAGAAAGCAGATCCCCAAACCTCCCCACAGATAATGGCCACAGAGAGAAAAAGACAAAAGCCTTTGCCTTTTTATTGCGCAATTTTCCCCCTTCCTTTAGAACGCATTTTATAGTGAACCCCCCCCCCCTCCTTCTCCTTCGTAATCTGGTCTCTGATGAAGTTTCATTGTTTCTCATGTGAAGCCAATGACAGCTTAACTGAGATGGAGTAGGGGAGGCATTATAGCGCGGGCGTTTTCCCGTTTGGCTCGCCGAGAAAAGAGCAGAGAAAGAGAGGGAGGAGAGTACAATAGCAGTTTGGGGGCTCCTCGCAGATTCCCACATTCCCAAATCCGACTCTGTGCGCGGAGAAGTGAGAGAGAGCGAGACAGAAATCTGGGAAGCATCCCAACGCCGCTTTGATTGCTGCTGGCCCTTCTCACTCAGCTATTACCCCACTGTCAGTGTTGTAAGGAAAATTTGTGGCCATTTTCAATTTTACTGTGCGGAGGCCGTCCAAAGAAGAGGCTGGTGAAGAGCCAGGAGGGAGATTCATATTTAACAATTTCATTTTCAAATATGTTTTGATTGGGGGTTCAGTATTTCACTCCAGTTAGTGATGATGAGACACATATCAAAGTCCATGCTATCAGTGAAAACCCCACTGTTGCTCACTGCCGATCTGCTTTATGTGATTTTTACCCACACCTAAACCCACCTACAATGATCAAATATTGAGCGAAGGTTTAATATTAGCGTCGTGTTTTAAGACTTGTCGACTACATTTTTGCAGTGGTTATTGTTAGGTAGAGCAGACAAATCAGAGAGGAAGACATGTCCAAAAAGTTTATTAGTCTATTTAAGAATATTTTCCCTCATGTTACCAAGACCTAGTATATATTTTAGGACTACTTGATGAAATTAAAGCACAAACTTTGGATTAGACGCACACTGACAGTGATCTTTGACTTGTGTATGTGGTTTACATATCGACTCAAATAATATGTTCCCAAGGAATTTATGAGAAAGAATCTTTTCCAGCTTGCCGAGAACAAAACTGTAACAAAAACATTGAACACTGATATGTTGACTTGAGGATCTGTATTGGAGAAGAATCTAATTCTGCAGCCCAGTAGTCTGTATCAGTGCAGGAAACAGACAGATGAGACTCAAAGTTACTTTATTCACCGAGTAAAAGAAACATCCACACATTTGTCTTGGTAATGTTGATGTACAACTTGAAGCTTTCATTCATTATTCCATTACTAAAGTGAAGTATGGGATGCAACAGTTGCCTAATTCTCCTTTTCTCTCTTAGTACTGAGTCAAGAGCCAATCAGAGGAGACCACAGCCTGAAAACATCTGTGTGACCGTCAGCGCAGATGCCTTCAGGTTGATGAGACACACAGGTATGTGTTTGTTCCTCATATTCTAAATGTCTGTGTGTGAGAAAATAGTTACCTAATGGTGGAGTTTGGCCTTTTACCAAAAAATTCACCGTAAGCGTCATTCAGTCAGATGTGGATACACAAAATATGTGCACCAGATATTGGATATGCCACCGGTCTTTGTCACCCTCCGCTGTTGCTCAGATGTCATCTTCTTGTAAGTCTTGTTCCAGTAGAAGAATGCCCATTTCCTCCTTGGCCAGCCACTCAGCCTGTTGTATGATGGGCAGTTTCTGAGTCTGTTGCTTTCTCCACCAAAGCTTGCATTGAGCAGGGAGGTGTTGTTGGAGCTTCTCTCTCACTAGTCATGTGAACCACTGTAAGATCAGTCTACTGTTCATAATAACTGTATTCGGTGTGACC
>JAPQRN010022034.1:0-27143 GCA_037367275.1 Coranthus polyacanthus | reverse complement strand
ACTGAAAATATTCACTTCACTCCAGTGTGTAAATCAGTTTTCAATGTCAGCAACAGAATGAAACATTATGATGCGTTTTCTCCATGTCTGCCCTTACTGTCTGTTTCATTACATGTTTGCCTCTTTGAATAAGATCTCTGATTGCACTCAAGATGAACAAAATAATCACTGCACTGACAAACAATAAAGCTTTCTGAATCTGAATCTTATGTCTTTTATGTCGTTTTCATCTTGTTGCAATTTTTACATAGTTTAGGTGTTCACATTTGTTGCGTGTAATATGTACTGATGAAAACACCAAGGGATCACCTTGTCTATGTGTTACTGTTCCATTCATGTAGCTCTCGAGTTGGAAAGGCGCGCTATGATGCAAAATAACAAATAATCCATAATCTCTCTCGAATGCATTAAAAACAAAGTAACAATAAAATCTAAGTAGTAAAAGGCACAGATATTTGTGTTAAAATGTAGAAAGTAAAAGTAAAAAGTGGTCTGAAAAATAAACACTTGTACTTTGTTATTTCCCAACTTTGCCCACAACTGGAGCAGGGTGTAACACATGCTGGGGTCATACCTTGCGTTCGACATTCACTCACAAGGTCTGTGACATTCTTACATAAGATTAAACTGGTCAGAGTAGATAAATGTTGGTACTTTGTATAATCGTTTGAAAGCTGTATAAGGTATAAGGAGAGGTGTATTAAGCTGTATAAGTCTCCCCTAATATAAAACTGCAAAAAGCATCACATCAGGTTCTTCCAGCAATAAAATCATATTTATTTTTTAAGTATTCACTGAGGCCATTCATTTGCTTTTTATTAGGCAAAACATTTTGTGCAACTGTCGTAGTCATGTTTGCGCGCTGTTGGAACGGTTATCTTCATGTCACTCTGACCATGTCACTGGTCAACATGGCTCACAGGGCAGACAGTGTGTGATTACTTTAAATGCAACCAGTTTACCCAGAGAAAAATCACAGGTGTATATATAGGACAAAGCTGAACGTTAGCATTCTCAGCTTCACCATGCGGGCTCTCATTCTCTGCTGCCTTGTGGTCCTGACCAGTAAGTATTCACACAATTATTCATACAATTTTACTTGTAAAAGGTTACTCCTGCAATACTGTCATTTCAGTTACAGAGCTTTCAGGTTAGTAACGACAAGATGTTTATTCAAGTTATCCTTACCTCGTTGCATGTTGTTTTCATGCCTTTTTTGAGAAAATTTGATAAAAGTTAAAATCTGGCAAAATAGTTTGAAATGTCTTTTATACTTAGGCTATTTGTTTTATATACTGCATGGTATCATTCTACACTGACTATGTTTGATTTTTATTCTTGTAGCATGTCAGAATGTCCGTTACGGTAAGTTTTCATTATTTTAAACCAAATCAAAATATCTCTATCATCATCAAATATTGTTCATTAAGAACAACTAAAATAACATTATGGAAAAAAAAACATTTCAGATTTCATCCTGAATCCCAATAAAATCTACGAGTACCAGTATGAGGGGGTGGTGAATTTTGGCCTCGGCAAGCCAAAGTTTGTTGAGTCTGGGGTGAAAATGGCTTGCAGGGTCAAGATTGCTGGTAACTCTACGCAAACCTTTTCTCTTCAGGTAAAGATGATAAAAGCTATTTCATTAACATTTAATATGTTAAGAACTGAGCAGTAAAATGTGAGCAATAACAAGATGATTAGTCATTTTGTTTTATGTCAAATGCATAAAGAGAGAGAGACTAACATGAGCACAGTATTATTTTCATTATGTCATTTATCATTCGTTCATGTGTCATCAATTATTTGGCCTAGTCTATTTAGTAAAGATGAATGAAAGGCTGAACAGGCTTTTGAAAACTCTGAAAAACATATGAATCCTTGCAGAGCTGAGTGGTTTCAGTTTAAATGTCTTTACTTCACACAAATCGTGACACAAGAAAAAAAAATGTCAATCATTCTCCCGTTCAAAGGTTTTAAATCTGGTCTTTGAGGAGTTCAACAGTTTACCGAATGAGGATGATTTTATTCGCTTGGACGAGGTCACCAGGCGTTTTACTTCTCAGCTAGTCAAACCTTTCCTGTTTGACTACGTTGGTGGACATGTCAATGAGATCCACGCTTCGGAAGAGGTATCTGATACTGTTGTCAACATCATAAGAGGGATACTTGGTTTCTTCCAAGTCACTGTTAAGACCACAGAGAAGATCTATGACCTTGTAGAGGTAAGTCAGTGCTGATGGATACAGCTTTTCATTCTGCCCGTTTCTTCACAAGGCATCACCAAAAATTCAATAAATTCAATTTTAGATTGGCATCCATGGCAAGTGTCAGAGTAACTATGCTATTGAAGAAGACATGGAGACAAAGCACTACAACATCACTCAGGTTGTTGATATCAATAACTGCCGGGAGAAAGCAGCCATCTACAGGGGAATGGCTACAGCTGTGCTCAACGACATCTCCAAACAGGTCTGTTTATCTCACCAGGCAGCAGAAATAGAATCTGATTCTACCATTTACATTAAACAACCCAAAGTCAGTGCTGTTTTATTCTTGCGTCCTTCCATCTAGAGAGGCGAATCTGTCTTCTCAACAGTGAGCTATGTTTACACAGTCAATCCAACAGTGGACGGAGGTCACATTACCAGAGCTGAAGGTCTGGAGCAACAGTACTTCACTCCCTTCAACCTGAAGGGCGGCAGTTTCAAGATGAAAGCAAGGTAAGACAAGTCTCCACATTATGCCTGCTCGTATGCAATACCTATCTGCAAAAATGTTGCTTTCAATATTGTCTTCTGCAGGAAGGAAATTGTGCTGCTTGAAGTGAGAGACAGTGAAGTTTCAGGTGCCACGTTTGGGTCAATGAAAAGCAGAGGCAACATCATTTACAAGTTTGACAATGTAGGAGTTAATATCCCCATTATGATGGAGAAGCTTGATGACCCCGTTCCAAAGGTAGTTCTAAATAATGTTTCCATAGTCAACCATGCTATTTACAACCAGGTGTTTTATAGGCCTACTACTACTACTGTATAGGCCAACTATACAATATTTGCACCAAGGCTTTCGAAATCTAAATGATGTCTAAAAAAGGTTCTGCTTTAACCCAAACCACGATCTCTTCCTAGACCTAACCAATCACTGGCGGAAAACCAAAAATTAAAAAACAAAACAGGAAAGTTACAATCTTATAAAGGAGTTAAACTCCAGTGTCCCACGCAAGGGGCAAGGACCTTGTCCTGCCTCCCATAGACATACATTGAACGTTCCCCTAAAAATATTATGTCAGTCATTTTTTCCAGGAGTCATTCCCTTCTCATTTGCTTTATTGGGACCCTCTAATACTTAGTAGTATAGTATAGTTCCCTTAATAAGATTTTAGGGCAAATAGAAGGCTGTGATTGACAGGTTTGATTGACAGTTCACTGAAGACGCAGAGTCAGACTCTCTGAGCTTCTGGTTATTGACTTAAACGTATTTTTTTTCCAGACAGACAGCTCGACTGTAGTTGTACTTTGTAAGTTACACTAACAAGACCATCCAATAATTCTGTTAGGCAAATGTTTGATGAAGGTTACCATTTTTTCTTGTCACTAAGTTAGCGTTTAACATTAGTTCACCCATCACCCTCTGTGCTCCCCCAGCTTTGCACATTTGTCCAGATATAGTCACCTGTATCTCCAAAGAGACAACACAGCCAAAACACAAACTCAAGGCATCAAAACGGCAGTTTAAAAACCAACAACCATCCACTTTCTACATAGAGTCTATGGTCCTACATTAAAGTCCTGAGTCTGACATATTCACCCACCACATCCTTGTCTTCAAAGAGGTTTATGTTGTATACATCAGCATGCCCCCTCATCACATCTGTGTGTGTGTGAATGACCAAATAGCTGACATATGGTTATTTTCACCTGGTTGTAGATACTTTCTAAATTTACATATGAAACTAGCAACACTTAAGTTACTAAAAAAAGCAGCATTACATTTCTCTTTTGGTGACTCATGATCATTTTGTCCTTCAAGAACAAAAATGGCTTACTGTGACAATATCTATTTCTTCCATTATATTTTCACAGGCTGTTGAATTGATCAAAAGTCTGGCTCAAGTGCACATTAATCAGGTTGATAGCACAAAAACTGAGGACGTCATGAGACTGTATCAGCTTCTGCGAGCGATCCCTTACGAGGGATTAAAGACAATGTGGACTATGTTAAACAACCAAACAGAACACAGGTGAGTATGGTTAGCAATCAGCAACAGATGAAATATAAACCACTGCTACAACTACAACATTTCATCAATCAATTATGATTCATCAATTCTAAATTTGTAATTTAACAATTCTCTACCACCATGGAAAACAACCAGGAAATGATTATGGAAGAAAGTATGTCAAATGTCAATATTTAGATAGATAAAAGGCATTTTGATCTACAAAGTCATCTTTTACATTCCCTAATAACCTTGATTTTACTGAAAAAAAATAATTGCTTTGCACCTGCTGGAAAAAAGTAATTCAAATTTAAACTGAAACTTGTAAAAGCCAAGTTGAAAGATGACGTACAAATAGTCCAAGGCCATCTCTCAAATCTAATAGTGATCCACTTCACCGATTAATTTGAGAGTGCCCTATCATTTAGTTCAGGGAAAGGTTCAGTCTGGCACACTGTCATTGATGAATGATTAATTATCATGACATTATTTGATGACAGAAAGGTGCTGACTGAAAGACTGCTGCGCTCATTCATTTAGATTAAGGCTGTCATTAACTCCTTGTATTTCATATTGTACACGTGTTATCAAAAGTGACATCTGGCTTCTTCCTTTAACCACTTTTACCTTTTTTAATTTTTAAAGGGTGCCTGACTAATCCATTTTCTTCTCTTAGACACTGGTTTTTGATCACAATTGTTGAGGTCAACGATGGCAGGGTCCTGAAGTTCCTGGAAGACAGGTTTAAAGTTGGAGATCTGGATCCATTTGAGGCTCTGAGCACTGTTCTACTGACATTTAACCATCTTGAATCCTCTGTGGAGCTGATAGACAAGGCTAAAGTGGGTTACATATTTATAGGTTGAAATGCACAGTCAACATCTATCTCTCCATAACATCAAACTCTCTGTGTCTCACTTTCCAGGAATTCCTGACAATGGATTTCAGTCAATCCAATGTGTATATAAGGCATACTGTGGTGCTTGCCTATGGCTCTCTGGTATATAAGCACTGTGCTTATAATACTCCATGTCCAGTATCTGTTGTTCAGGTAATCAAACTAAGAAAGAGATCCGTTTCCTTTGGTAAATGCTTAAACCGTTTAGCATCCACCCTTTCATGTTAGAAGTGTAAGGCTAAAATGCACGTACTAGACTTCATTTGAAAGGGATTATCCTCTAGTTTCTGTGTTTAGCATTTGGCTGAAACACAACTACTTCAGTACAAATGGAACCCTAACCATAACCCTAAAATGGTTCACTGATGACTTGGTGGATGTTAAGAGGTTTTAAACAGCCTTTCAAAAAATAATAAAGTACTTTGACCTTTCATGGTATTGGGTGCTATCTGCACCGAAATATTTGTATGTCTATATTATGACAATAACTACTTGCATTATGTTATTACCTGTTCTAGCCCCTGCTGGACATGGCTGTGGAGGCTCAGAAGACAAAAAATGAGGCAGACATGATACTGGCTCTGAAAGCTCTGGGGAACGCAGGTCATCCAGACAGCATTAAAACCATCATGCGTTTTCTCCCTGGGGTGGCTGCCAATCCTGTGAATCTGCCGCTTCCTGTACTGAGTGCTGCTGTGCAGGCTATGAGACTCATAGCTCCCAGGGACGCTTATGGTGTAAGTACAGCGTATAATGTGCCAGAATAATAAGAGATGTAAAGTACAGATGCTTCGTTCTGAAAATTAGATATGCGATTTGATATAAACCCGCGTAACTACTATTAATGTAGCCAACTGTCAAATGAAAATTCCAGTCATTTTTATCCCTCTGCATTATATTTCAGGGGGTTTTCATCCATCTGTCTGTCAGTCATCATTTCTGCAGAAGCATTCAATATTTATCCTCTAAATTTGCTGCAGTGTATCATAAATGTGTTGAAGCAGTTTGCTATTCTGTCTCTTGTCCATCCGTCTCTTGCGTGTGTGCTTTCAGTTGTCATGCCAGTTAAGTTGTCAATATATGTTGCTGACTGATTCAAGGTGCCATTTTCTGACACTGCTCGACTCCCTTGCTGTCAATTGGCTAAGTCAATGAAACTAAGCTAACATCAGTAACAAGTACCACTTTTGTATTTTGTGAGGAGATGTGGAGGATTGTTCTGAAAAGAGAACATTCCAACTAAAGCATCGCATTTATCATCAATTTGCACAGTAGGAATATGAAATCTCAAGTCCTGGTTATCTGTTCCTTACAAGGATGATTCTTGTGCTTTCAGGTGCAAGACATCACTATGAATCTGTTCTTAAATAAGGAACTTCCCAATGAGATTCGGATGCTAGCCTTTGTGATCCTCTTTGAAACTAAGCCATCAATGGCTCTGGTGTCCACAGTTGTTGCACATCTGCTGGAGATAAAAGAAAAAGACCTACATTTTGGTAGCTTTGCATACTACTATTTAAGCAGCTGTGCCAAATCGAAAACTCCGGACAATCACTTCCTGTAAGTATAACCATACACTTGTTAAGTAAGGTATTATTATCATTGTTTATGTCATAAAATACAGACTTTTCCAAGCTACTGTTCTCTCTGCAATAGTTCTACTGCCTGCAATGTAGCCATGAAAATCCTGGCCCCTCAGTTTGGCCGTCTCAGCCATTATTATAGCAAAGTGGGACGCATGGACTGGTTTAATGGTACGTTCATAGACAGCAGTGCATATTCTTAGATTTTCACAACTGAACTGACAATTTACCACTTTTCCAAAACAGACGATTTCCTGCTTGGCACATCTGCAGAAGCCTTCATGCTAAGAAATGCATTAGACATCTTTCCTAGTGAAATCATGATGAAAGGAAAATTTTATTTCATCGGTAGAATTCTGCAGTTAATCGAGGTGCAGTGACATTACACATGTGGCTTTTTCATTTTGATGTCTTGGTGTTTCCATATAAATACTGATCAAACCCTTCACTGTTATTACTGAAGCTTGGTATCCGCCCTGAGGGAATTAAGGAACTGTTTGGCACCGAAATCCCTGGATTTAAAGGAGATTTTAGTTTCAGTGACTTCCAGGCTATTTTAAATGTTGTGAGTATCTGAGATGTCAAGTCCAAAAATGTTCCCAAGTTTATTTATTGCCTTATATTTCTTTGGCTGAAAAAGTACACTGATATTTGCAGCTTAAGAAGTGGGAAACTTTGCCAGATGATAAGCCAGTCTTGTCTGCCTACTCACGTGCATTTGGACAAGAGTTTTTCTACACTGATATCAGCAAAGACTTAGTAAAGAAAATCATCAAGGTAAGACAACTAATGATATATTAAATATGTATTAATACTACAAATGATGTGTCTACAAAGCCTGTTACATGCTACTCCTCTGTTATTTTTCTTGCAGACAGTCTCTTCTACAGTAGAAGGAGGCTCACTTGACATGTTATCAAAGGGGATTTCATGGCATAAGACCTTGCCACTCTTGGCCGTGGAGGCTCGATACATCCAAGCTACCACCCTCGGTCTCCCACTAGAGATTAGCAAATATTATCAAGTAGTGAATGGATTTACTGTTAATGGTAAGAAATCAAAATTACAGCAAACAAATGCAGTCAAACCAGCACTGATTAGTCTTTGAAATGTAAGCAAAAACATAAAGAAATGTTTTTTTTGTTTGTTTGTTTTTTATGTAGCCAAAGCTACAGTAAATCCACCACAAACTGGAATCATGAATTCTGAAGTGTCATTGGAGACAGATGGCTTCATTGGGTAATTATGGAACAGAATTATGGTCATTATGGAATTATGAATTTATCCAAACATTATGTGTCAAGTGTGAATTAAAAAAAAAGTTTCAGCAATTCAGTTGTAGCAGACCATATTATTATTGGAAAGGGTTATTATCATTGCATAGCAGCTGCACAATTACTAAACTGGTCTCTTCTTTTCTTAGTTACACAAAGGATTTTTGGCTTTTCCATGGGATCAACACAGAGCTATTCCAGTGTGGTGCTGAGCTCAAGACAGTAACTCCACTTGCCATCCCTTGGAAGTTTGAGACCAAGATCAATATCAAAGAAAGGAAATTTGAGCTTGATTTCCCCCCACTCAGCAGTGAAATTGAACTCTTTTCAATCAAGTATGTGAACATTCTGTAAATTATAGAATTCTTTCTAATTGAGACACATTTCTGAAATAATTCACAACTTCCTGAATCAATTGTTAACGCCATTCATGATGTCATGACATTCTGCTGAAAACGAAAAAAGGGGAAAGGTGCAGTAGAGCTCTTGATGGTGTTTTGCGCACGTTGCAAAACCAAATATAAAGATAGGTAAACCTGATGCTGTTTCACACCACTGTAATAGAGCAGTAGAGTCATGTCTGACTGAATCTGAACAGTGATCAGTTATTACAGCAGTCAATCACATATATAACTCTCAACCTGTCTGAAAACACCTATGAGTGGACACAACCTCCCTCACAGGATAGGTTTTCTACAGCCTGAAAACAGAGTCCAGAGAAGGGAGTAGAATTCTCATTTCCTGTCAGACCATTTGAATTACAATATGCTGAAAGGTAATTTTTGCCCAATGACTCCAAAAACACGCACACTTCAGCTTTAACAAAGTGGAGCCCCAAACTTATTAATTTAGCGATTATGTTTTGGATTTACTGTCTATGTTTCATACTTGCTATCCACATTGCCATCAATATAACAAGTTAATGATCTGTTTATTTAATTTTCCATCAAATAGTTCCAACATATATGCAGTCTCTAGGAGCATTGAAGGTGAAGGTAAAATGACCCCAATGATTCCCGATGCTGTTGACGCCAATGGTGAAGTGGCTTACACTGACGCCAAGATTGTGAGATATGCGCCAGAACTGGTACAGTCAACACACAAAGGAGATTCCTCTTAATTGTTTAACTAGAGTTCAACTTTACAGCTTAATATCCTTGAGATTTTTTTAAACAGATGTGCATCAAGAGTAACATTTACGGAGTGGGTGTCTGCATGGAGTCTGAGTTAAGGAGAGACTACTCCTACGAGGAATACCCCCTGTACTATATCCTAGGATACACCCGGTTTGCACTCAAAGTAGTAAAAGGTACAGAAGAAGAATGTAACCGAAACATTCACCTGACATGACTCTCTTCACAGTGCAGCATGTTCGAAATGGATCCAAAAACATCATAGCACTGACAGGGAATGTGACTGCACAATGGCTATTCTGAGTTTGCAGAAGTGCATTTTGATGAATTACTTGTATACAGTATTTTCACAGTGCGGTATTAGTACTTCTACCACTGCACAATGTATTGATCATTTATTGCACCAGGAAGAGCTAGAGGATAATTGTATCAGTTAATTTGATTCTAAATTGAATCGTTGAAATATCATTGTCTTCAAATAATATAGTTATACAGTAAACCTCTGTATATATTTTATGTTTTGCTAATATTGTCTGTGCACTTCTTTTAGACGAGGCAGCCAGCGCTGTCAACAAAATCCACTTTGAGGTTAATGGCAGAGATCCAATGTGCCAACTCTTCAACACTCTTCAAAAGAAGTTGTTCCAGGTATTTGGCTACCCTTTCAATGTTATCTCAGCTTAGACCATTTAAATTGTTCTTTTCCTTAGTTGGGTTTACAGAAAGCTGCACAGCAAGTAAATGTGCCCTCTGATTCAGCATCAAACAACACAGAATCTCATTTTATTCCACTAATGCTTCAGCTTTGTTCATCATTTGTGCTCTCCTTCAAAAGAGCCAGAGTTGGTTGAAACTGCAGCTACTTTATTACCCATATAAAGTGCCATTCATAATAATAAATATACAGCAGCCTCTTACACTTGTGACTCTGAATGTTCACCATCGTTTAGATTAGATCTGGGGTTCTGGCCCAAGACCCAAACAAGACATTTTGCATCTTCCCGGGGACCCAAACTTACAAAAATATTTACAAATTGCCATAACATACTGATTGTTAAAACATCAACACAATTTTGAGTAGTTGGCCTGCATGATATGAGTAAAATTTGCAATGATATTGTTCAGTGTTGAGTGATGACAACATGAGTCTTGATAAATAAAAAAAGTAACCTCAACCGAGTGTAGCTCACGACTAGCTGGGGCTCCATCTGATTGGCTAAATGGTGTGAGTTCATGGCCCATGTATCCAGGACTTCACATGTTGAATGTGGTGCCAGTAAAAAAATATTTTTTTTGTATTAATTTTCATTCCAGGCAGTCTTTTGTGATGTGTTTATTATGCATGTTCAAAATGAAATGACAATGGGATTTGTCGGTCAGCACCACTAGCCAGCGCAGCAGTCACCAACCAACAGACACACCAAACGTTTAAAGTCTTCCTTTTATATTTGTTTTGACATCATCACGTTTTCAGGTCCAGGTTTGTGATAAGAGAGACACACACACAGCATCTGAACTGAACAGATTAGTGTACGTAGAACACAAGAACTATCTTTGTCTGTTTTAGTCAGGAAACTGAACTCCATCAGCACTATGATAAGATCTCAATCCAGTCGACTATCTGTGGGAACATAACATTATTCCCACCTGCCTAATATTGTGTACAGCAGATCATTGAAGTCCTGTAAGTTCAGAGGTGGTTAAATCTCTTTCTACTTAATTCTTTAGGAGGACTTACTACCTGAATCTTGCTTCAACATCAAAGCCTATGCCATGAGTGGCAACCAGCAGCCTGAGGGTTATGAGGCAGATATGGTCTACAACCCCGACACAAACCTTATCGACCAGCTGATTGTGTCCCACATCGGAGTAAACACCAACTGGAAGATGATCGCCGAGACCACTGTGAATGAAGATGGCACAAAGGTACAGTAGATGTAGAAGTGAAAAACAAATGGGCAGGGGAGGTATTCATTTAATGACAATTTCACTGTGAAGTCAGTTTAGTCATGGGTAAAACTGTCCTGTATTTTCTTTACTCCTGTGTCACATGCCGCTCCATTGTTATCCAAAAACTACTCCAACCAAATGAAAGAGCTCTATTTTTCCACTGGGAGACATATCCGTTAATTACTAAAAACATGAATATAACCTACCCTAGTTTATATTTACAACTACTTTTTCAATCCCAGGAGAGCTGCTGCAGTTTACAGTTTACAGAACATGCTCAAGGATGTGGTAGTTTGAAAAGCTCAAATAAATAACAAACAGCTACATTACAGTGCATTTCAACCAGTGCAGAAGTACTTTAGATACTGTTGCAAATTAATACTTAGTAAACAATTCAAATAGACTAAAGGTAGTTTTGACAACTATTAAGTTGAGTTAAACATTTATTGATTACATAAAATCTAACTATATAATAATTTCAAGTAAGAAAACATATTTGTTTTACTCATTTTAAAGTCACTGGTTTCAGTTACTTTGAATTTGCAGTTAATTTAGCATTTTACATAATATTTCATTGTGCTACACTGTCTTAGATAAATGACATTTTCATTAACAGTTATTTTTTGTTGTTTTTTTCATAACTTTGAATTAATAAAATTATCTAAAACTATTTAAGTAAATCCAGCTAAATTTTACGTAGAGATTTAGCAAAGATAAGATCGAAATGTCCAGGAACTTGGTAAATGGTGTGAAATATTTAGTAAATCTAATTTAATCTAACAATATTTGATCGCACATTAGGTTAACTATAAACTGTTTTAGAATTTTACATTGACTCAGTGATGTTAATTGTCTTTTTGTTCAAGTTACCAGTGTTCACATTTTTATCTTTTTTTAATCTATTTTGGACAAGATGTAGTTTTGTGGCAGACAGGAATGATCTACAGTATACATAGAAATAAAAGTTGGTGATTAGTGGTGTTGGATTACAGATTATACATAGTAATACTGGATAAATCATTTGGTAGCAGTGAGGTGCAACTAGGAAAGAAAAATGATTGTATTTGGGTTGACTACTGACTTTATCAAAACCTTAAATCTTAGGGGAAGTTGATAGAAAATCTTAAAATAATTCCATTGTGTACAATATCTCTGGCCTTTAAAATTAAATGATTTTATTATATATTGTGCAAATAGCAAAGCCAAGCTTTTTGTTTGTCTAAACTGCCTCCATGATTCCACTCATACTGTATGTTTGGTTTAGATTACTATGATGTGGGGAGCTGACTGTAAGCCCTATGAAATATCAGTGAAGGCCGGTACCGCACATCCATCTGGTTCCAAGCCAACATTCAATGCCACGTTAGCTTGGAAAATGATACCAGAGACCTTGGCAAAGGTGGGCAGAAGGTGAGCATCAGTGGAAAATAAAGGTGCATTTTGTCAATGAAGATTAAAGGTGAGGAGGAAGAGGAGAGTTCGATGAAGAAGAAAGTAAAGAAAAACTTCCGTTTACAGTTTTTTGGCAACTTATTTCACTGAGCATGTTGGGAGCAGAGTCTGTTTTTGATTGTGACAGACACATACAGTACTGTGTCGCATACGTACATGTTGTTAAATGCGCTCCTTACCATTTCCAGAATTGGAAGATACATCCCACATGTGGCTTTCCTTCTCGGCTTCGATGGGGAACTTGAGACAAACACTGAGAAGCAGGTTTCCGCATCAGTTGCTGCTGCCTCAGCAGACTACATCGATGTGAAGATTAAATTCCCAAAGGTGTTGGAGGAAACATTCTCTGTCTTCATTTGTATGCAAAACTTCTAAATCCTATCTTGACTGCTGTATTTACACCAATGTCATTTCCTTTGTTTTGTCTGCAGTATACAGCGTACCACCAGGATATTCCATTTCCACTGTCACCTGCCAATTTTCAGATGATTCACTACAACACCACAAACAAAGGATTTGGGCGCGCATAAAAACACGTGAGCTGCATAAACCCGTTTAACTGAGCTTCATTCATCCATTTCACCTAATTTTCAGTGTCTCTTTGAATATGGTCTCATTTTGTGTGTACATGTGACAACGGATTGTTTTATGCAAAGCAAAAAATCTGTTATGCTATTTTTATTTTCATTTTATCTTGCTTTATAAAAAATGTTTTCTGTTGCAGAAAGACAAAAGAGCCCAGATGGGAGCCAGATGCATCTTTTCACTGAGATAACTCTGCAACCAAAACATCCCACTATGATGAAAGAGAAGAGCATTAAAGATGTATCAGTAATCAGGTGTCACCAGTTTGAAAATAAAGGTCCTGATTTATTAATTTGCAGTGTATTAATATTTGAACACCCTATTTTGAAGAAATATCTTTTAAATTCATTCTTAATGTCCAAATATTGTATCTTCATAATGGATTTGCCAAAGATTGTGTCTGCAAAAAGTCTTTCGCTTCCTGTATCCCACCATTAAACTGCAAACCAACATATGCTTTTCTTTTATGGTTATTTTATTTTTATGTCATAGTTAAACAAATCTCTACCAAATGCACTTCATGCTTGTTATTTAGCACAACCAAAAATCACTTGAGGCAGTATGGAAAGTGTAAATTGCCATCTTTCTGACTTCCTTAAACACTATTCCTGTTTCTATTATAAGTTACTCATGCATTATAAACAGTGTCTGAACCGATGGAGTTTAAATTAATATTCATTAATACTAGATTATGAAAGTCAGTCTCAGATCCATATTGCAGTCCTTTCTAATTATCCCTGATATTTCAGAACTATTATTACACCTATTATTACTGACAATCGATATGATTTCCTGATATATATTCTGATCTATATCTGACTGATCATTTAGTTACTATAATGTCCTGAAATGATGGAAAAGTATCCAAACAAGTTCTTAGATATCCTCACATTTTAATACATTTTTGTTTTATTTATTTCATATATTTGTTAGTCTGCTTATGTGTCCATGGTCAATAATGAACCTCCAAAACTCTCAGTCAGTCTGGATATAATAAGCAACATGGTCACTAATGCTCAGCTGTGAGTGGCTTTTGACTTCAATAAAGACAAAATTATGCCTCCCTCTATAAACTTTAAGAATATCTCCTGTCAGACTTGCACATTCCCTCATTGATGTATGAACATTACATTCAATAACGACTTCCTCACACATTTGTTGATAAACTGTTGATCCTCGGTCCATCTTTGCTCCTAAAGGACTACGCCTTCCCTGGATGCTGCTTTTGTACCAAATCATAATTACAATCACCTGTTCACATCACATTGTTATTTTATCATTTTAACTCATTTCTAGTCTTAAGTTGCCCCTGTTGCAACTTTATTTGGAATATGTTAGAGGCCTGAATGTCAAGAGTGGATTTAAATGAAATGAGACTGATCAGAAAAAACAAAAGAAAGATATTTTGTTCATACTGTCTACAATGAAATACAAGTCAACGTACATTTTCATTTTCTGTACTGACTCAGCTTTTTCTGATTTGATGTTGTAGCTACAGTAGGTTTACCAAGACCTTTTGTTGAGATATAATTTAGTAGCTAGGAATTGATACACTATCTTCGCACAGATGCAACTTGAGCCGAGTGAAATTATCCAATAGTATAAGTTAGACAATGATCGTCACTACTGATGAAACACCAGGAAATACTGAAATCTGATAGATCAAGTGATGACATATCGTGTTTTAAATCCAAATTAAGAGGAAGAACCCTGTCTGATGCAACTGTGCAGCATTTTTTGCTTTTATAGTTTACAGCACATGACATGTGATTTGTCAAATCAAATTTTCCATGCAGTATATAAGACAAAATGTACAAAACATGATCCAAACAGCTGGCAGGTTTGTCTGTTCTTCCAGCCAAATTGGTAGCTGAACAGTCTTTGTCTAACAGGTCCTGTTATGCTCTAAATATCCCATTTGATTGTTAAAATACAGAATGTTGTAAGACTTTTTGAATTCAGTGAGGTGGATCATAAATTCCTTTTTTTGAACTGGGTTGAACTGAACGAGAAAGATGTTAACAAGGTCTGTGTGATCTGCTTTGTTTGTTTGGTCAACTGACCCAACAGGACTGTTTGCACATATCAGTACACAATGTCACCGTGAACGCCACTAAAGTTCATGGCAACACAAAGCAATTATGTGCCCTTTGGAAACACAGTCCACTGATTACATGACAGCTGGACTTGATTCATTTTACATTCACTTCCACATATTAAAATGATGTGAAAAGCGAGATTCTGCTTTGAGAAAGGATGAAAGATTTGATGAGCATTAATTAGTGCTCAGAAACCGAAAGGCACAAACCTCGATGTTGAGTCGTAACAAATGGGATGTGTCACTAGCCAAAGATAATGATTGCATCCTAACCAAAGACTGCTTGTCCTAACTACTTCTGGCTCCACGTCTCCTGCCTACACTGATTTAGCCAGATGGTGTTGAATTGCAGAGAAAAGACATCGCCATCAAAGGCTGAACAGGATGAGCACAATTATAATGGCACTATTATGTTCCATTTACATCTCTAATATCCTGCGGGCTTTCAAGTGCCAGTTGACAGGCTGAGTGCAAATCTGTTCTACAGACGTCAAACATCCACATCGCCTCCTGTCAGTAAGAAGTTCAGGACGCTCTGACCTTGAGTTGACATGACTTCACCAGGTGAAATCAGCTGGTGAGAAAGCATTACTGAATGACTGATCAGGTAATTTGGAGAAGGAGGGATAGGCCATCCCCTGCTTTTTACTGCTGCTCACTCTGTGATTGTGACGTGCCTCATTAGGCAGACGACACTGGCCCAGCTGAAAGCCATCTGAAGGTAGCTGGTAATAGAACCACCGATACAGACATTTCTGTTCAATTTACCTTTCACTCCATGTTCTGTGCTTATCATAGAATAATGTTAAAAGTGCACAAAGTGCACTGCTGCTTGAGATCAAACTCACAAGTTCAACCAAGTCACCATCTGCTATTAGAATCTAACAGGAATTAATAGGAAATAATAAGATATAGTCATTAAATCTCTGTGCTGTAAAACTGGTTGCTGTTTGGCACTGAGAACAAGAAGAACAGTCAAACACAATGTGTGCATTCGAGTGTGAGCACTAGAGGACAGTGTTTACCAGACATTAAAATATGCCTGGCACATAGCACTAAATGCTTGGCACCAGTGTTTGTTCAGTTCACACAGAGGGAGACGTAGTGGATGTTGACATTTTGAGGATGAATAAACATATGTCTTGGAGCGGTCAAAGTGCTCCTGCAACTCATGGGCTCGCAAAGAGAGGACACATTTTAAACACTTGGGGTTTGAAAGGCAATAACAAACCGGACTAACCACTGTATAGTCCACCACATTTGATATTACACAGGTAATATGTTTTATGTAAACCTCTTAAAATCCACCAGGTCACCCGTGACTCATTTCAGGGTTAGGGTTATGTTTCAGCCATGTTTAAACTAATGTAGTTTAGGTTTTGTTTCAGCCGCATGTTTAGCACAGAAACTAGAGGATGTTCCCTTTCAAATGAAGTCTAATACAAGCATTTTGGCCTTACACTTCTTCTGATATAACCCTAACCCTAAGCAAGGGTAAGGGTTCCATTAAAAGAGTGAATGTTAAAAGGTTAATATCTATGCTCTAAGGAGAGCTGGTTCATTGTCAGGTATAGAAAAGAATTAGTGACTGATCAAAGTGACTAATTTGGTGATAATGTAAATGTCTTCTAATTTAAGGTGCATAGAAACAAGGCTGGTGCTCTGTGAGAAATGTGAGTGGGTGAGACTCATTATATCACTGACATTATCGCTGGCATTATCAAGTGAGCACACCTTGTCACAGACACTTCTCGACACCTACAGAGAGCTCCGAATGTGACACCTGCTGTTGAGACTTCTACTGTGCTCACATCATTTCACCAAAAGAGGTGGTATATTACTTATTATGTTCACCAATGTTGTTACAGGTTGTTGTTTTTTATACCATTTCTAGCAACCTATACTTAAGATACTTTTTCTAAACTCTTAACACAGCAAAGCATTACAGCATTACATTTTAGAGAAGATCAAAGATCAAACTGCATACATAATACTGAGTAGACATTAATAATGAAAGAGTAAGGGAATTGGTTGATTTTGCTTAAAGTTACTGATTTCAGTAATTTTAAGTCATACCCTAACATCTTTGGGACAAAAAAAAAACAACACCCATGCCATGTGTAGAAAAAATGTCACTCTAAGGATACCCTGTGTATCCAGATGTGATGTCCTGACCAAGCGTCAGTATGTGACAAGTTGGGAGTGAGAATGTGTACTTGTAGAATGTACCGTGTAAACAAAATAGAATGTGACAGAATTGCTGCAGTCAAAGCTTTATTAGTAACATAACATTTTTGCCAGTGATTGACTCAAATCTTACATATAAGGACTTGGTTCCAAGTGTAAAAATAAAATACACAAATAGAGTAAAAAACATGACAGGAAAAAACACAATGCACAGTCCCGTTCTAATCTATATGCTGTTGAGCATTTGGCCACAGGTTCTCCTCCGTATCACATTGGATGTCATCTCATGTTATGCACCCTGGATAGTAACATGTCTTATCCAGCTCTAGCAGTCCTCAGCTGAGACGTCTCTGCAGCCAGCATCTACTGCATCCAGGAGGGACGTTTGGTCATGTAGGAACACTTTCCACCTCCAGGCAGGAGAAAATCTTCAATGATGTTGATAAAGTCAAGTATCAAGAGGGGGGGGGGGTTCCTATGGAGCTGCTGCTGGTGCAGAAGTAGATGCTGTATACTGTACTGAACAGTAGGGGTTTATTTGTGGATTATGCTGTGTGCAAGCAGTGCAAGAATTGTGGTGCACTACAGACAGATGTTGTGCTAATTTGATTACACTCTATCTTATATATATAGAATTTTTTCTACACTTTTTCAAAACAAGAACACATTCTCCATATCACCATGTCAACTATGTGGACTAAACAGTGTACACATTTACATGCTTACAAACACAGTCAATCACCTCTTCTTCCATAATTCATGAATACCTCTCTCAGTCAATGGTCACCAGTAGCAAAATTCTGTACAAATACAGCTAATTTTACAGTCATGCAGTTCACTTTCAGTTCAAAACTGAAGAAAATGCAAATTACTGTAGATAGAAATCTGCTGCATTTTGACACACAAATCAAACTATGCACCTGAAAATAAATTATTCTTATTCTATTTTGTTTGAAGCCTTGATGCTATCTACATAAAAGTGGTCATATGTATTGAAATGTGCATGTAAAACATAATGTGTATTTTTATGCTATTACTGATGTATATGTGTGAGAGAATGTGACACAAGAAACTACAGTTACTGCCATTTACCTCATACAGTAGTATATCAAAACAACAGATAGAAAGTTTCTTTAGCTGCTTGGCTTGAAGTATTTGTGGATGGTGGTATGGGTGGATATTGTGAGATACACTAAAAATATAACTTCATTTGATGCCTGAAAGAGGCAGGAAATGTGGAAAAGAGCAGGGGAATGACATGCAGTAAATGGTCCAGCAGTGAATGGAACCAGGGACTTGCTGCTCGGGGTGTTCGCACCCATGTGGCTCTAACCACTCAGCTATAAGGTCACCCCCAATAAGCTGAAGATTTATGTATTTCCAAGGTTCAAGTCAAAGGAGAATGTAAGTGTAAACATCAAGCTCCATTTAAAAGTTTGAGGCCAATAAAAAGTAGAGGTCTGAGTGACTTTGACAAGGACCATATTGTGATAGTGATGACTGGGTCAGAGCATCTCCAAACCTGCAGGTCTAGTTGGGTGTTCCTGGTCTGCAGTGGTTAGTACCTACCAAAAGTAGTCTAAGGAAGAACAACTGGATCTCAGTCCAATTGAGTATCTGTGTGAACATAACATTATTGCCACCAGTCTAATATTTGTTCTTGAGTTGCAGTTTTGCTCATGATACACATTCTCAAACCCAACTTGTAACATACTGATGCTTGGTCAAGGTGTCATATTTCAACACGAGGAACCCTTAGAGGTCCATTTGTTGACATAGGCAGGCATAATTTTTCAAAGAATGGGATAGTCCGACATTCACAATGCCATGGTTACAGGTTGGTCAGGTTTAGGCATAAAACAACTTGGGGACAAGGGTCCGGGAAAAAGGTTGGGGGAAGGGCTAAATTAAGAAAGGCAAAGAGAGAAAATGCAAAAAATAAACACAGCATGAAACAGGACACAAACTATCGTCTCCTGTGCGTAAGTCCCTAAACTTTGGTGTTCCACCACAACCACCTCCTACTAGGTTTCTGCTACATAAATACATCACCTGGTCCATGTCAACAATTTGTGACATCTAAAGCCTTACATTGCCTTCTATCTGGTATGCTGTACATTGAAAATAGATGCTATAGGGGTTGCTGAAAACAAATGCTGACTTGGGAGTAGAATGGGCTCAGATAAACAATGACAAGACAGGCATATACTATATACTAGACTATGATGTCCTTACTGTATATCTGGTCTTGGTCTCAAGTTGGTCTCAATCCCACAAAGTCTGGGTCTGGGTCTTGATTACATTAGGTTTTGACATCTACAGTGTTTATACTGTGTATAGTATAACTTTAAAAAAAAAACTTTTTTAAGGTCTAAATACAGTAAACTACAGAGTCTTGTATGAAAATCTATTCTAGGAATAACAACATGCATCTGGTTGAGTTAAGGATTCTAATGGGTCAGTTTTAGTTCTGACATGAATGAGTTTAATATAATAGTAGATGTATTTCCAGTCTCTCAGATAATACTCAGAGCTGAGGTCCTCCATCGACTGCAGAGTGCACTTACTGGCCCTTTGTATCACTGTGATATGACCATTTTTCTCATTTTACTTTTAAGGATATTTCCCAGTGAAGTCTGTAATGTAGTTTGAATCAATAATGCTAATATATTACACATTCTCTCTCTCTGTCTCTCTCTCTCTCTCTGTTCACGTACACGTATATATATATACATATATATGTACTGTATGATGGATGTCTTTCTTCCCCATCATAGTGAACTAAAAAGCTACACTTGCCCCGCTAAATGTACAGGAAACATCCCTGCAATCACTCCAGCAGTATTTATAAGCTACGATATTTTCCAAATATGCCTGCCTTGTTTGAGGTCCCACGCTGTGTGGCATGCTGAGAGTAACCAGAAATTTCCTTGCATATTCAGGACTGATTGGATAAACATTAACTTGGTAGGCAAAATAATATTTTGATCTCACAGCACCATAATTCTGTCTGACAGCGCAGCGGGAAAAAAACACATAAAGGCTTTAAAAATCCATTACTCTAGTTGGCAGCATCACCATTGTCTGTTTTTATCCTTTTAACTGATCACATATAATCACTACTTTTTTCTCCTGCAACCATTAAGGACCCTACCAGTTCTTCTGGTCAATGAGGAAATCATAAAATGACCAGGAGGGGGCACTGTTGATCTTACCAGTGACGTAAGGAGCCTTACTTGTGGAACCTTCTATTCTATTTTTACATCTTGTGAAAATTTTATGTCTTCCTGTACAGATCGGTGCTATTCTCCCTTTTCATCCATTTGACCCAGAAATTCAGATATGCACAACAAAACAAGTGTCATTTCATAGAATAATGTAAAAGTCAAGCATATAGTTCAGCATATGGTTTAAAACTTTGTAGAAACATCCATTACATATCTCAATATCTATTTATTCTAATGGAGCCTTTCAGTTTCATTGGAAGTTTCATCAAGCCTATTCCAAAGTCAGCTCTTACGCTATGTTAAGTACATGTTATAGAAAATCTCCAAAAAAAAAAATACAAAAACATGTTGTACTGCACGTAACTCAATTAGTTCTTTTATCTCCCCAACGCACACACTGCTAATATAATTGAGCAGCAGAAATCACACTGTGGAATGTGAAGTATCTTTAAGCACTCGGCAGCCAAGAATACAGTAATTCTTCATGTGCAGTCTTATAGGCTCTGTATCTATCAAAAAAGAAAGGCCACTGATCCTCCCGCCTGTGAAGAGCCATCGCCATGGCAACCGCACAGTTTATCAAGGTTCGAAGCAATAAAGAGAAGGAGATTCTACTGATGTTCCACATGCACATGAGCACATGGTTTAAAATAACACACGGCAGCACAAACACACACACAAACATATCCTCATATGAAACGTAATAATGACCATAAGGACGTTATAATACATGCAGAGTCTCTTGTTTTGATCTATTGACACTATCAGGTGTCAAGTGAAACTGTGTCCATATGCTCATGCAGTATAAATAATTCCACTGAGCGCGTTATATCGCAGTTAGTAAACATATACATGGTGAGGTAAGCAGGTGGCAGGGTGACAGGGTGATTAGAGATTAGCTGCACTGCTGGAGGCTCGCTGGTGTGATCCTTGCAAAGACCAAAATTTACACTGTGTAATACACTGATGCCGAGGCTCATTCAACCATACCATAACAAGATGCAATTAAGAATGTCTCCAGCAGCAGTAATAGTTAATCCATCAGAATCAAACACTTTTTACACAGAAATTAGAGGTAATATTTATTAGAAATTTCACACTTTGCCAGAACCTGTGTCTTGGGTTATATATCTGTTTGAAATATTCTCAACAAGGCAAAAAATAACTCATTATAACAAAAATATGTGGTGTAGATAGATAGAGCCCTAGGCGTCCGTTTTCAATGCTATAGCGTCAATTTTTGCCACACTGGGTACCAGATAGAAGTCTGCTTTTCCTCTCTGTGTCGTTCTTATTTTAGCCCTTCCCCTTTTCCTAACCCTAATCAAGTTGCTTTTATGCTTAAATTTAGCCAAAATATAATTACAGTATTGTGTAAACATCTTTGGGACAACCCTGCGTTGTGGTCGAGTGTATGTGGCGAGTTGGGAGGGAGAATGTGTAGTTGTGTTCAGGATGATCGCTGTTATCCAGGATGGCCTGCATCTTATCCCATGTGCACCACTCCAGCACAGTGGATTTGTGTCCTCATTGAGTTGAACCAGCGCCTGTGTGTCTGCATTTCTAAACCTTGACAAATACCTAGGAAAAAGCCTGACAGACAGAACTTTTTCTCTCAGCGTGACATCTGAGTTCATCTTCCAGTAATTAAACAGCTCAGCTCACTAATGGGATGAGTTTTAGCTCACAAAACGCACTTAGAAATATATTTTAAAAACCTGTGTGAAGTAATTACTTTCTTGCTTAAAAGGTTTTCAGACCAAATTTCATTTTCTTTCCTTGCTTCCTCGGATTCGCATCAATTACCTGTAACAGGAAACTGAGCCTAAGTGACCATTGTTGAAGGACTGCACTCCTGCTTCTAATCTCATCACATCCATAACATGACGTGTTCATTTGGAGATAATAGCCAAAAATTACAGTGTTTTTCTTTTTTTTTGGTCCATTAGATGGTGTAAAATGCTTCAAAACTGCTTTATCGCTGTCTTTTCCAAAATGACTCATATTACTTTTCAGTGAAAAGAGTCAAAGGTTAGCTCTTAGTTCCTTTGGTGGCTAATGCCGTCTGGCCAGAGGTTTCTGTTTATCACTTTAATTGTTCAATAAATATTTCAAATGCAAATTGATAGAGCAGCCATGATACAATGTGCGTGTCATTTACAAATTGTGACAAGCCAGACACAATATTGTGATATGACGAAGCTACAAATGTGCTCTACCAGTCAACTTCATTTGACACACTGTTAATGAGAAGTAGCATAATAAATTATTGTGTCACCATGTGAAATAAATGGGAGAATTTCAATTTTGCAACTACCAAGCATTTTTAGACATTCTGAAAGATGTGCCTTAATCTGCACTGCGTTTGGCATTTTCCTACAGGTCTACTGTCATGGCTGCTCTCAGCGAAGCAGAATGATTAAAGCAGCAGCAGCAGAGTAACACTTAGCCCAACAACTTGACAAGCTGCACTATGGCTGCACTGCCTCAGACATAGAGAGTTAATCTGGAAAACACACAAAAGGATATGTGTCACAAAGACACACACACACAACCATGCTATCAGAGACATAAATATCATAATCTGCCCTGATTGCCTTGAAAAACTTTACAATGACACAAGTAAAAAGTGCCAAAATCGGGTGCCAAAGACAATTTATCATGGTGCAGCAAGCACTAGTTCACTGGTTCCTGCCAACAGGCAGCTTTTCTCACCTTACATCCAGCTTTTGTATATCCCTGGAGAGACAAAGCGGAGCAAGCTGCATCAATGTGTTAAATACCTGTTTAATATGACTGTCAAGGATTCACAGAGCACCTATCATCTATCAGCAACACCTTACATTGAAATGAAAGAATTCAGAGAACATATACAATATGTTTTTGATACCTCTTAAGAGTACCTTGCAGAGAATTGAACTCCAAAATGAAGCCAATGCAGAAGTATCTTGAAGACTAATGCCATTAACAGCCACTAGATGCTGCTAAAATAGGCCTTGCTCCGATAGACTTACATTGAACGTCTCTCTAAATTTTTTTTTTTCATCATTTTTTTCAGTCATTCTGGTCTCATTTGTTTTATTTGGTGCCTCTAATAAGTGTTCTCATGGTCCATCATTAAATTATCACTCTGTTAATTAAATCTCAGGTCGAAATAGAAGGCTTTAATGTGCCATGTTGGGCTTTGATTGACAGGTCTGTAAGACAGCGAGCTCGCCTGCTGGCTCCAAAAAGTCAACATGGTGACAGTCAAATCGCAAACTACTGGCTTCAAAATGGCAGTTCATAAACCAATGGGTGACATCACGGCTCCTCCGTCTACTAATATGTACAGTCTATGGTTGGACCACTTGTGGTGCTACAGAGCAAAATATTTACAAGTGGATGCCCGTTTGTTGGTAATGCACATGTACAATACCAACACAACTCGAGGAATACTTTGGTAATGTACTTTTTGGGATCAGTACTTTACTCAAGTATTTACTTTTTATTTTTACTCCCTACATTTTAATACAAATATCTGTACTTTTTACTCTTTACATTTTCAAAACAAAACAGGATCATGGATGAGTAACACTGAATTTAAACATAACTTTGTTTAGAGTAAATCTTGGAGATCTGACCAGCTGCAGCTTTATTTGACAAGTTAAAGGTGCAATATGTAACATTCACACAAATTTTTGCGCATGAAGTTGACATTCTATATAGTATATATATATATATATATATATATGTAATTGTTTGTAATATATATATATATGCAAATGGTGGCTAGTGTTGCACGCTGTTGCAGAAAAAGAGAGGTACTCAGGCACTCGGGACCAAGCTTAAGTCTTCTTATCGTGGATGTAGGCAACCAAGACATTTAAGGATAGTGCTCATTTTTACGGTAAATTACGATTCACTAATTCATTGGAAATTTTAAAAAAAAAGATGAACACATTTTTTTCACATATGCCCTTTGAAAGTAGACCGTAAACTGTGCTACAAATGTCCAAAGAGTGGTTACAAAAAGAAACACCTAAATTAAACGTTTCAGTTGGCTGCTGCCAAAGAGCCTCTAAACCCTTTGCATAAACAAGTGCCAGCAAACAACAATCGGCTTGATTACACTAGAATGTTATCTTAGCAGAGATAGAATGGCACCAACAAGCCTCAGCCTCAGTCATGTATTTATACTAAGGATAGTAAGAGCATGTATAGTACAAATATAAGACCTTTGGTACATTGCACTTACAAAAGAAAAAAAGGAAGATACAGAAGTATATAGGCACTAAATGCCTATAATTATGTTGTGCATTCATGTTGAGGATTAATGGGCTTGTTGTTAATAGACTTGGCAGAGTATCCCCATCTCTGTTTGTCTTCATGTTAAGTGCCTTAAGGCAAACATAATATGCATGCACTGGATTCTGTAAGATTCTACGAGCAATGTGTGCAAGCAAGTCTTAACCGCATAATTGAATATTTACTTTCTAATCCACTATTCTAATCCAAACATTTTGCAGACTAATACATGTTTGGTTTGAGCTTTTTGCACTTGTGTTATTGTTATCATAATTCAAGGAACTTGCTCTTGAGGTAGTATGACAATTATCCATTTGATTTCATGTACATTGTTTTCAACTTCAGGAGGAGATACTACAATCACTGTCATGTTTTAAGAGCAATGAATGTTTGAAATATCAGCACAGTCACATTAGTTTAGTGAAAATATGTCCGCACTTTGATTCAATAATTTATTAATTATACTTACATTTTCTCATTAAAATTATGGTGATGCATTGTGGTGTTTGATTAACATAAAAATGGTACTTTCTGATTTCTGATTACGAAGAACAAGGATATGCAGCTAGTGAAAATATTGTGAAATTGAAGTTGACAATTTAAACTCTGCTCCTAATCTCATTGCTGCAAATACAATAGCAACAAAGTCTGCCTGTCAAAAGGCTTGTAGACTGACATTTACTTTTCTTTTGTAATTACCAGTGCCTATATATAGATCTTTCTCTTTCATAATTCTGTTGATCACACTGTTCACTGTCAGGAATTGCTTGGCACTGATATCCTGTGCTGGAGTCGCCGTTTGTACGTTATGACAGACTCAGTTTGATGTTTTTACTTCACAGATTTGTATTTGTCATCAAAGCAGCTCCACGGCTCTGTGTTTTGGATGTTTTATTTTAATCATTTATGTTGTTGCATGTGTCAAAATGGGTCAGAAGTTAATCTTTGACAGTTTTAGTAATGATGCTGTTGCTTTTACGACCCTATTAGCTTTTGTGCTCTATCTCTATTTTAAAGGCTTGCTTAGACTTATTCCTGTAAAACAGATACCTCCCTTACCTTATAAATAGCCTAGGTATTTAGGACTTTAACTTCCTTACATCTGAACAGTCCAACATAAGCAACACATACGATGCATTGTGATTTTTCATTGCCATTTATGCTTCATATAGCATGAGTTTATGGCATAGATTGGAACACTGAGGAAAAGTGACTTGCAAGACATGCCGGACAGATGGACAGAGGGATGGAAAAAACGACATTGTTGTAATACCAAAAATGTATATCTGTCTTCAAACAGTACAAACATTTATTGGAATAAGCTTGTGAGAACAGATTGCTCAAATATAACAATAATGATATAATGAATCCTGTTCTGAATGCACTTCCTGATGTACAAAGCTTATATACTACAAATATCATAAGTCAATCATTGATCCAGTGTGTCAATTGGTTGAATAGTGTAAATATATCTATAATCTGATCATACGCCAACCCTAAGGAAAACGTAGCAGCTGACGCATGTGTGCACATTCCTAAAGGAGACAGAAGGAGATAGTTTGGGTGTAATATCCATCTGCCAACCATGGTCTGGTGACGTAGAGGAGAGAGCAGAGTGACCTATGCTCTAACTTGCTCTAGCTTTTGATGTTACTTGTGGTGGAGTGGATGTGACGTTTCAGTGTCAATACTGTCAGTTCTATTATCAAGCTGAGGATGAACAGGTCTGATATGAAAAGGAATGAATGAATAATGAAATACCAAAGCTCAAGTTACTATGACATCAAATATGGAAGGTTTAGAAATGAAATGAAATGAAAATATGCTCTCGGTTCTGGATCATGGAATAGATCATTTTGATAGCTATTGTTGTGCAGCATGTGTGTGATTTTTTTTCAGAGCCATAACTGCTGTAATTTCTGAGAAAATCATAAAAATGTCAAAAAGTGCCCTATCTCTCAGTGGTGAAGACTCCTTTAAAAAATTTTAGAATCCTTCTTCTAGGAGGAGCGAGATGTGGGACAGACCTACCTTGTAAAAAATGTTCACGTCAAAATGTGGTGTTGTTTTTGAGTTACAGGTGCAGACAGACAGACGGGCCTGAGTGCAATACCCTTGAGGGGGTGAGGGTAATAATGAATGATGAACCATTAATAGTTGAAATTCTCTTTCTTGGATGGATGGATGGATGGATGGATGGATGGATGGATGGATGGATGGATGGATGGATGGATGGATGGATGGATG
>JAPQRN010022033.1:60889-74980 GCA_037367275.1 Coranthus polyacanthus | reverse complement strand
TAACATTCAGTGTGATTACAGTACTTTACAGATAGTGTTGTGTCATGGTTGTTAGGGTTAAAGTATATTTAAGTCTGTTTATAGTGATTCTTTAGAGTCTGTCAGCGTTAAGGTGTTCAGTAAGTCCACTTTAACCTGCAGGAGTTTGTGTAACGTGTTTTGCTGACACTACAAAGTCACGACGATGGATTGAAAACGACATCGCATCATGTTCGGTTGGTGGTGGCTGCAGACGTCAGACTGTGAGCGCAAAACACAACATTATAAACATTTTACGTAATAATGAGAAGTGTAAAAATGTCTATATTAGCAAATTATGGACATTAGCTAAACTGTTACACTCGCTTTGCCATGTTAAGTTGTTCAATGCTCTGTTCTTTTGTGTTTACCATTCAGTTTATCATATTATGTGTTATTGACCTTTATGCTGGATTAGTGATGCTGTGACTCTGTGATTAGGGTTATGATAGGGTGATTGAAATAGTAGTTACTGGATGTAACTGCAGTACATGTCCACTAGTTAACTGAGCAGTGTTGGCTTCACTCATTCAAAACCAAATATACTTTAGTGGCTGTTAATATACCTAGTCTATGTGTGTACAAATGTGAACTAGTGCAGCTGTATAAAATACTAAATAAATGTATTAAAAGTACAAATATGCTATTACCTTTAAGATTTGGCATAGGGATATTAAAAAGTAGTATAATATGTATTGACTTAGTTAAGTAAAAGAACATCAAATCCTCTTTCACTGAGCCTAGTCCACAGGAAATGGTGTATTTGTGGTTTAGAATGAGGAGAATTGGTACAAGCAGTGTTGTTCCACGTTCCTCCACAGACTGAGATTTCAAACACCAGGCAGCTTGATTATTGAAAGCCAACAACAAACCGCAGTAATTGGCCATGGTTGACTCATGCTCCAGGCAACGGTCCCTACCACCAGGAAGTAGGAGCCCACTCAGTCGGTGCATTGTTAAGTATCACAAGACCTGCATTCTCCTTCTTCATGAGTGACTGCATCCAATTAAAAAGTGTCTCCATCTATGGACAAACTGCTCCATTGCTCCTCAGTTTTGTTGTCATGGCTGTGTTTGTTTGTTGTTGGCCACTTACACAGCAGTGGCAATGCTGTTGGCGTTGTGTTGTTTGTTACCCCGTGCAGCTTAAGCGAGGGATACATGAAGTATGAGCTTGGTGAAGTGCTCCAATTACTGCCAGCGGTAACACGACAAGAAGGAGCAGCAGTCCTTACCTTCACACGTGCGTCCATCTGTCATCAGTGAGAACCCTGGGAAGCAGGAGCAGCGAGCCTGGCCTCCAACCGCAGTGCACTGCTGACTGCAAGGACCGTTGCCTGCAAGACACAAAAGTATGAGCAGCATGATCACCATCATCTCTGGCTATGCCTCCAGGACAGTCATTCACTTAATAATGTCTTAAATTTCTCATCCTTGTGCTGTTTCTCTGCTTTCCTGGTAATAGAGAGCTGAAAAAAACGAGACTTTGTGCTTGTGTGCTTGCATGAAGTTTGCGTTGGAGTGTGTCGATGTTAGCCAACTCCATTTTTAAGGTAGCGGCAGCTAGTGTCGTACAGTGTTGCAATGGAAAATCCCATTGGCTTTTGATTGAGGAAAACATAGACTATTACAGAAGCTGGTGTAGCCACTGTAACATAACCCATTTGTTTTGAGCCAGAAGTGACAATAATTGGATAAGAAGGTGGAGCTAATTGGGGAAAAGCCTTCTATTAGCCCTAAAATCTTATCAATGGAGTGATAATTCACAAAGGCCCACCAGTTCACTTATTAAGGAGACCAAACAAAGTGAATAAGACCAGAGTGACTCCTGGTATTGACGTAGTATTTCTCACAGTATTTCTTCCCAGTTAGCCTACAAGAATGCGTCATCCCCAGCACCTCTATTCCCCGTCCTGTTGTTGTGACACCCAAGGCTCCTTCACTCCCTCACACTGATCTCCAGTCCCTGCAGGAAGATCCTCTCATGAGCCTTCACATTCAACACCACTGAATCAATCCTCCCTATTTAACAGCTCGATAGTCCTGTCACAAAGAAGCATGGGCCGGGAACTGTTTCCCCACAATCTCTCACCAACACATTCTCTGCTCAAGCCTCTGCAGCGGTAAAGTGTCGGAAGGATGGTCGATACATTGATCGGGATATTCTTATAACTAACAATCAGAGACACTTTAAAGGAGCAGGGTTTTTATTGGCCGGCCAGAGCTTGAAGCACAGACTGCAGCAGCTTCGAGGGTTCGCACTGCTGATCTCCTCCTGATTTCATCAAGATTCAGCTCATGGACCCGCAGAAGCAAAAACACAGCAGATCGAGTATGACTGAACAGTTTATCAGTTAAAGGGAAGCTGTGAGGCAACTGTCCCTGTTTTTACCTCTACTCACGAGGGAGTTCTTCACCTTAGGGTGGTCTGGCAGCACTCGGACACATAATGTGAGACCCTCTAAGACCAGCTTTGTTTCAATAAAATATAGAGCTGATGTGTTGAGCAGATGTATCTGGCCTAACGGCTCTATATGTAGAATAAGAGGTTGGAGACACCAAATCTCTAAACACTATCATCATCCATTACACATAAAGGCGCGACGCATAACTTTAGCCAAGAGACAAAGAGAGAAATCCAACACAAAGAGTATCACAGCAGGAAGCAAAGGTTCGAGCTAAAAATCCATAAATCATGCTTCATATTTTAAATGAATGTGTTAAGGAAAAGCCAAATGTCTGCTCCCTGCTACCTCTACACATACATGCAGTAAATATTCTTGGTAACAGAACTTCAGTGAATCATCTCAAAGCCTGAAAGTTGCAGCATCAGCTGCAGCTTCACGGCTCATGAACAGTCCCAAATAGAATCCACTGATTTTTTCACAGCTGTCAGTTGTGATCTAGGACAAAAAAATGTGCTGAACAATATTCATTTGACATAATAATGACTGTTTTCAGAACATGTGGAAATCAGTGGCAAACTCATTTGTCCTATGTCTCGCTGTTATTCGTGTTGCCTAGTGGTGCATCCTTAGCTCTTGAGGTGGAAATCGAAATTTTGACATTTTTCACAAATCCTCTCTTTCTTTGATCTCGATGTTACGTCCCAGCACCACACACCTGTCACACACATCCTACGGATGCACAGATGTGTTAGAATTGTCTGCGGATTTGCATTTATGACTTGAAATACACTTGTTTTTACAATTCGAACATGAGAAACTATTTTAATCACTCCAGTTACGTAAATATTGGACAGAGAACCGGCACTTTCAGACACCTCGGGATGTTTTATAGAGGACAGTAAATTGTGTTTCGGACCTGGAAACTTGCTTAAGGAAACCAGAAGAGCACTCGCTGCTTGCCCAGATGCAGATGAAAGATAAGATAACCTCCTCCATAAAGGTAAAAATCTTGATAACAGATAAGATCATTAGCCAGAGTAGTCGTGCAAGATGACATCAAATCACAACGTTATCAAGAAAACAACATCAGTGTTGTTTCACATTTCATGACTAGATGCTATGAATGTACGCATAAATACACAGACAAACAGAAACAAACTCTTCGTATTTTGTTGCCTGGTTAGGAAGAAAATGTTGGTATCATTTTGCCTCAACATGTAACATTCCTGATAATGATATGGCAACAGTAAATCCATGTTGTGGCAACAGGGTTCTGATTGTCCGCCGCTATTGAAGTATGCTTCCTTCTTCTTTAGCAGAGTTACCATGTATGGTGCAACCAAGTGAAGTGAATACTCTCTGGAATACAGACGTCAGTGTTACCTGCACAAGGACTGAAGTGGACAGGGCTGCTGCTGGTTGTACTGGTTGTAGTGGTGGTAGTAGTGGTCAGTGTGGGCACCGGCACACGGCTGTCCTCCTCTTTGACTCTGTTGTCCTCATCAGGGCTCACTGCAGAAAGAAACAGAGACCAGGAAGGACATGTCAGTCCTCATATGCTCTGCGAACTGAGGGGTTAAAATCCAGTGAGGAAATGAATTCACCCTGCTTTAAATCGGTTCAAAAATACTGCAGAATTAATGAAGGTGGGTTGACTCACTTGTTCCTGATATTTAAAACCAATTTTAAAAAGAGTCATATTCCACATAATATCTATTTCCTAATGACAACTAAGGCCAAGACAGATTTGACCCATGCTGAATGTTTTTGTCATTATATTCACTTTAAGAGCAGAGAGAGGTCTGTGAATAAATTATCTTTCATTTGAGGTTGCTGAGAATTTTGATGAGGCCGTTTAAATGGGCCTTGCTCAAGTGCCATACCAGTCCGGATGTTAATGAAATCTATTGCAGTTAAACCACTGGATAATCATAGACAAATGGCCGTAAATGGGCATAAGATACAAATCAAGCTTCCTGTTTTATAAGCTTTTAATGGAAGTGCAATATTTAAAAAGTTATTGTGCAGTGATTCTCTCATCCCCGGTCATTTGAATTGAACGAGGCGTCTGTAAGTAGCCGAGAGAACACGAGGGCAAACAGGATACAACATTTCAGTAAATAAACACAGATGTAACTCAATGCAATGAAAGCTATTTTTACATTAGGGCCATATGGTATAGCTGGGACTTTGCGGCCCTTCTTAGTCAGAGTGCACATATTGCCGTATCACACATACCGCAACCCACATGCTCTGTCTCCTCACACTACTGTACTGTTGGAGATCACTTTTTAATGTCTGTATATATAATGGATATTATTTAGATCTGTTTTTATTATCAAGTTTTTACTGCTTTTTTTATGCTGCTCACTGCTGAAGAGCGACTTAACGGATTTTCATTGTTCTTTGTACAATGACAATAAAGATAGAATTGAATCAAAGTCTAAATTCTGAACTTGAGAATGAATTTAATGGCAATAAACTGTAATTTTATGACATTGTCAGGTCTGCATTAAAAAACAGAGGGTGGAGATGAATTAGGGTGTACGAGAGGGCAAAAAGGTCTAATAAAGACGCTGTTAGGCTGCGATTGGATTTTTTGGGTACGTACACTTATGGCGCTAAACTTTTTCACCCAAAATCCAATTTTTATGTGCCCCCAGGGCTTAAGTTTGGCCAATATGGAATGGGAACCTCCAAACGTCAGACATAAATGTCAAACGCTTCAGATTTGGAAACGACTTGTGAAGATGTCTGATCAGAGACTCATAAAAAGACATTTAATTGGGACATTTCACACGGTCTTCGCTGGTCTAATGAGCTGCAAGGTTACTTTGTGATATTCAGGAGATTAGGAGCAAAGTGTTTCTCACGTACAGCAAAAAATATGAACTCATTGCCTCATAAGAAGTCTAGAGAAAAGACAGTTGCATTTAGGGAAAGTGCCATTAGCCACGGAGAGCAGCGGGTTTAATGTAACTGCAGAGGACAGAATGTTGTTGTGTGATCTCGGGGAAATTGAACGTAAGGTTCATTTTTTCTTTTATGTCCTGCCTATGAGGGCATAAGGGATGCGCTCTCATAAAACATCCTCCATTTATGTTGATTTCTTTTGGGCTGGATGATGAAACTTTAGTTATGCTTCAGGAAGGGAAGCTTTTGTTTTGTAGCAGAAATTATTTGTCAAGCTCGAGAGAAGACAGAATGTTTTGTTTGGAACTGCGCTGGAAAGGAACCAGTAATTTTGTGATGAAATGTGATGAGATGTTTTGACCACTGCAGCCTTTTGGTGCCTTGTAAACCCATGAGTGTCGGGCGCTTTGTGCGCGTGACACATAATAAAACAATCAATGAATCATAAATGACAGCCTCAGTGGCCCGCAAAAACAGCAACACAGAAAAGACAACACAGAAGACAGGTGTTTGTAAAAATAACCAAACTGTCTTGTAAAAATCACTGAAAAACTGTAATGAGCCTTAACTTTATATAATTTAAAGTCGTTGTTCTTTTCATGAGCAAGAAAAGCACAGTTATTTAAGACAGACTTAATATTCCTACATTGAGAAGTCGTGTAAGTGGTCCCACTCTTCATAATAAGGAAAACAATCTCGTTCCTCTGCCGGGATATTATGCAAACCATTGTTTAGCATGGTCCTGGTTAAATCTAGAATGAAATAAAATCTACAAACTGGAGCCATTTGAATTTTAAACTTCTTCAGGGCACCTTTTTGGGGGTTTTAAAATTTGAGTGCGCCTGCTCATTTTTAAACGAAACCTGAAAACCAGCATAAACATCAGTGTCACCGAGTCCTTAGAGCTGATGTAACCTGTGTGAACCGGAGGTGAAGGTGAATGACCTGGTGCGCAGGAGTGTCCGTCCTGCTGTAGGACGTATCCGCGGTGGCAGCCGCAGTGGTATGAACCCCAGATGTTGGTACACGTGTGCTGGCACAGCTGGCCTGCGTAAAGCTGACACTCATCCACATCCTCCTGCTCCTCCACCGTGTTGGCAGCTTCATCCGTGGCACTGATGGAGAAGGCCTCTTTGGGGAACTTGCTGTCTGAGACTGGAAGGAGTGAGAGGAGGAGGGTGTTGCCAGAGGGGTGGGAAGAGAGATTCAAATTAGAGGCAGCTCCAGATTGCCTGTATAATTTATCCTGTGCACTGAATTCTTGAAACTGACATGGACACACAGCACAACATCTGCTCCTCCTTTACATTTACATTCAGAGTGTTTAAGTAATGCTTTTACCAGGGCTTCGATTCCTAAATTACCATCATTACAAGAAAGCACCATAACAAATACAATGGTAGACCTGTTGTGACCACAGGACAGTAATGTGAGAGTAAAGAGCTGGAGAAAGTATTAAGCAATTATGTCGAGAGAGCGAGTCACTCGGCAGAGAGCACATGATATGAAGGAGTTGTTAAGGAAATGGCCTTTTAGATTCTCTACTTTTACAAACTGCTTCTCGAGTCGAACACATGAAGAAAGAAAATAAAATCCTTCTGACTTACTTGCTTTGTGGCATGATCTCAGGGCTACAGTTAGCTACAAGATATAAATACTTGATATAATTGATTATGCTAAAGCAATAGTATAACAATGTAAAAAAAGTTGTGTTAAACTAGTAAAGATGGAAAGGAAGCAAAACATCCTTTCATTCATCATTCACTCCACTCACAGTTTTTATATTTGTGATGCATTTACAAAGAAGCATCACAAAGCCACTCTGTTAAACTTGGAAAGTTGGTGCTGCATCCACAATGACTGCAGGAAATGAAAGCTTGCTTAGGTATGTTTTCATAGCCTAGCCTCGATGAGCCTGGCTTCTGCCTGCACTGCAACTGTTCCTCACAACGGATGTTTCAAAGCCGGCTTCTTGGTAAAAATAAATGACACCATTCAAAACACAAACTATCAAACATTTCAGTTACAGTTGACTGCAACTGATAATTATATTGAGTCCTGGAAAAAAAAAAGAAAATATGGGTGTCAATGGGGGAAAGCGTGAAGTGGCATTCCACCTTCCCAAATGGCTTCAACATCTTGGCCATGGTATTTCTGCCTGACCAAGGGCACTTTCACACCTGCCTCATTTGGTCTGGACTTTCTCACTTTTCAGTTTGATTGAAAGAAAATTTTGCAGGTGTGAAACCTCCCCCAGACCACGGCGCGGACCAAACAGCCGGTCAATGTAGTGTTGATTAGCAAAGACCAAGGACTATATAAAAGAAGTGGACATGGCCACTGGGACATCACCCACTGGTTTGGTCTACCATTTTGAAGCCTCACGTTTATATTGACTTTGGCTTTTTTTGGAGACGTGACTGTATTTCGACAAAAGGGTGGAGTTGGGGAAGAGCAAGGGGCTAGCGCTAAGGCTAACTTAGTGAACTTCATGAAACTTGAATAACGACATCTTTGGAGAGCTCCGTTAGTGTATCGTCTAAACCGCAACTACAGTAGAGCTGTCTATATATTTTATATATATTTTATTCCAAAAACATAAGCCTCAAAAGTCCAACACAACAGGTGAGTGAGTTGTCAATCAAAGCAGAAATCAAAGCTTCCATTATCCCCAAAATCTTATTAATGGAGCAATAACTAGTTAATTTATTGGAGGGTTCAAATAACGCAAATGAGACGAGAATGACTCCTGGAAACAATTCACTGACTTAGCATTTCTTATGAGAAGCTCAATCATCGTCTATTAGATCCAGGCTTTTTTGGAGGCAGCATCTAGTGGCCGTCAGTGGTATTACACTTTAAGATACTGGCTTTTCACCCCTTGATAAGGACCTAAAGGCCAAAATACACAAGTTTGCTCCTGGTGAACCACACAGTTCCACAATGAACCATTCCATTCTATATTTCAGTGGGTTTCAATTGGTTCTGTTGCTGCCATTGGGAACGCCACCTCATCTATATTCCAGCAACAATGCAGCTCTGTTTAAATCTGTCAACACTTCAACACACACTGAAAGTCTCCGACAAAAGGGACGGGTCAGAAGTCTACTTTAACAGTAATGGATCCACTTGTGATTTTTAAGTAAATATTTCTCACAGTCATTACCTCAGGTTTAAATTCAGAAGAGCAAGGCGATTAAACGTTTCCTGTTTTAATTAAAAGGCGGTGAGTCATAAGACCGAAAACATATCCCCCATGGAAATAATTACAGAGCATCTCATCCCATTTTTTCATCCATAAAACACTCACTAAGTAAAGGCATCCTGAGACAGATGCACACATATACGCAGTCGGTTGCAGCTCCAAACCTTTCACAGCTGTCAGCAGGTTAATTGATTCCCCCCTTCAGAATGACATCATTCAAATTTCTCTTTTTAAAGCTGGAGGAAATGAGCTGCAGTCAATGGTTAGAACAGAGCCTATTAAAGGGGGGTTTAGAAGGAATTCCTCTGATGTTATGAATGAAAGAACAAGCTGAGCAGGGACGAGACTGATCTTACCTCATCATCGCACAAGGATACAACTATTCCCGTTAAAAACAAAACAGGAAGGCTGGCCAATAGAGCACTGTTGTTCCTGCTGTGTACGTGGACTCAAACTTATAAAACTTAAAAGCTTACAAATGTTCCAACTCTGTAACGTTTACCATCTTTTTGAAGCTTAACCTGTCTTGAATAATGACTTTTGACTTGTCTCTTATCTATTTTAACCTTGTAACGTCCACCCTCTTCATGAAACTATTTGTTTAGGGTTAGGGTTGGGTTTAGGGTTATAACAGAAGTTTTGTGAAGCCAAAATGCAGGTATTAGACTTAATTTGAAGGGGACGATCTTCTAGTTTCTGTGTTTAGCATAAACCTTAAACCTAACCCTTAGATGGGTTGTCAGTGACCTAGTGGATGTTAAAAGTCAAAGTTAAAAGTCACCCGACGCATCTCTCATGTCATTATAAAAGACATGAAAATCCGTTTACATGGAGCTTAAAGCTGCAGATTTTTAGGCCACGTTCGATGGCAACTGCTCTAAGCAGAGTGTTCACAGACATCGTGTTTTAACAATGTGTTCGTGGTCACAAACTGGTAGCGGAACACTTCTGAATGTTTATCCTGAACCGCCACTCTTAGAAAATTCATCGACATAAATGTCACTGCCATTAGGTACTTGATGGATCAGAGGCACAGAAAAACTTTGCTGGCTTAAGTAGAGAGACAACAGCCTGAGCTGCCATCTGGTCCTGATTCATCACAGCTTGCATACATCTTTACCCATTACTCTCAATGGTAACGTGACTCCTGACCAATCAGCCTGGAGCATCTGTCTTTCCAAAGATCAAACTCGGCCAATATTCCACCTCTGACATAAACTTGAATCAGGTAAAAAATAGTGATAGCTCAGCCAAAATATGTTTTGAAATATATTCTGAAGCTACGGGAAGATTTGAAGTTAACTCGCTGACTATGGTCAAAATCAACACAAACACTTACAATAATACAAGGTTAGCGACGGACTACCAGCATGGGGATAGGGTATGGAGAGAAAATAGTCTCAAATGTGCATTACATAATCTACAATGAAAACAAAAAGATTTACAAATATGCAAAGTGATTTATGTGTAATTTGGGCTACTCACATGTTCCAATCCACACACAAATGACAAACATGTTGAACGCATGTAAAACAACTTTAAAATGCACACGTCACAACTTGAGTAAATATTAATATTTTACCTAGATTTGTAACTTTTCACAGCTCACATTTTGAGACTCTTTTCACAGTCCACAAATGCATGCTGTGTCTATGTGTGGGTGGGAAATGGTGGCATCTGGGCTTTTTGGTGGATTAATGTGGAATTTCAAAGTAAGAATGCGATTAGAGGCTGAAGTAATAAAATGTTACACCTACACTAACTCAGTGCATTGGTCTGTGTTGTATGTTTTTAATGCTTAAAACACGTCATCAGTAAAAACATTGTCGTTACCTTTCCTGGGCACTGAGGTAGGTCTTGGCTTTTGCTTTCTCCTCAGCAGGGTTTGGCTTGGACTTTCCTCTTCCTCACAGCAGGTGAGGAAGATGTGACCACATGGGTAGCCCAGGTAATGATGGGCATCGCATCCCCGTCCTTCACTGCGCACCCGTAAGCCCAGGGCACAGCAGCTGCAACACACCTGCCCATCCAGACACAACATCGGAGCGAGTTATGGAGCTGTCACCGGGCTGCCCTTCACATTTCTAATCACAGCCTCTCTTTATGGCTCTCCACTGTTTAGTAAACAGCAGAGGAGAGGGAGACATAACGACTAAACAGTCAAGCAGGCTAGTTCTGCAAAAGTTTTCATCTGAAACCTCAAGCTGAACCACATGTCATGTAAAGAAATCCAGACTTTCACCTTTTTTTTTGCTCTGCTCTAAAACAATTCGCTGGCACAGAGGTTTGGCTGAGGTGCTCGAACACATGAACAGTTGGCTTCAGAGCCAAACCACTGGGTTTCCTCTTGCTATTTGAGCTGACTCTAAAGGTATGATTCCTACTTCCATATGGAAGAGTTTACAGGTTTGAAAGATGCGTTCAGAAAATATTTTGGCAGTGCCATTCTTTAATATATTTCAGCCTGTTTGCCATTAAATAAAATATACTGAAATTTACAAAAGCCTCTCTGCTGGCATAGATAAGGTCCATCAGAGATTAAACTAAGCTACTGCCATGGCCAAAAGTTTTGGCAGTGGCACAAAATTTGTTTTCGCAAACTTTGCTGCTTCAGGTTTTTGAGACTTTTTTCCACATGTTTCTGTGGTGTACTGAAGAACAATTATGAGCATTTTATAAGTTTAAGGATAAGGATAAGTATAAGGATGCATTTGATGTTTAAAGTGGGATATGAAAATCAGAACAACATTGCCGTGCATTTGATTTTTTACCAAGATGTTATCAGTTTATGTTGTTGGTATTTTAGCTAACTCTTTGTATTAATATGTTTGGTTTATGAAACACTAAACATGACTTATTTGCATACATCAACGTGAACACATCTACTTAGGTATCTATCACATATCTATTCTAAGTCGCCAAAGTTGTTTTTATGACCAAATTACATATGTTTGCTGCATTTAGCTAATATAACGTATGAACACACTTGAAGGTTCTCTATGTAAGATTAAGCCATGGTTGTGTGCTTACATGAAGTTTGTGTTGGAGTCTGTTTTGCGCTCGGAGCCGAACACTTCTCGGCCTTAGCTGACTGCATTTCTAAACTAACAGCAGCTAGTGTTGAAAGAGGACCAGAAGAAAGGCACTAAGAACTCAAGAGGGAATGTGAGAATTTTCACAAAAAATATGACCCAAAACCTCTACATGGACATCAATGGAAATCCGCATTCTGGGACATACATCCTTGACCTCTTCTTTGTCCCATCCTGCTCTTTACTTCCACTAAATGACACGGCTGTTTGTTGGTTGCGGTAACTTGCCTGGTACGAGTCGTCCGTGCACTGACCCTCTCCTTCCACCTGACAGGTATCCCCTCCTCTGGCTGCAGTCATGCCTGATTCACACTGGTTCTCCTTTACAGAGCTGAGGCAGCACTGCTTCATCGCAACACTGACACGAACACAAGTGAGACACACAAAACATCATTCAAGAGATACTCCACTTTAAAACATGTTCTTTGAGCTGAAAACTGAATTATATGACTCCACTGCGATGAAACACATCAATGCTGGTGTTAATATTTATAAAAATGTGCGTTTTATGGGTAAAAATGGCTCAACAAGCCACATTACCATGATAAAATTAACATATTTAATTTTATCTAATGGCAGTGCTAGATTGCGTTAGCTTTAGAGCTCTACAAATTGGCCAACATAAATTACAACAAATATTTACAATACTTAGATCTGGTAGATCTGGTGCCTACACTGAAAACTGATCTCGGCTCTTTTGCGAACGTATTAGCTTTAGCCTCCACCATAGCCTGTAGCTCTACTATGGCAAAAGCTTTGCCGTACCGTTGTCCCCTCACATAGGAGCAACTACACAAGAGGACACGTATTTAAAAAATGTTACAACTTTTATGACATTTTTTGTATCTAAATCACCAGCCATGCCAGATAATCCAGATGATGTTAGATGTGAATTCATACAAGAAATCACAGTACGTCAAAGTACATTTTCTTTTACTGAGTAACTGACATGTTCAGAGCTACAATAAAGCGCTGCTAAAGCTCATCACTACTTTTTGTGGTAAGTGGAGAGATACCAGTCTGCTTAGACTCCCCAAACTAAAGCGTTTCAGCAGAAATCCAGATCAATTTCCATTCATCGTTGTGGTCCTTAAAACCAACACTGCTTGAACTCCTTTCAAATGGAAAACAGAGGTAAAACTACGATGTGACACTTGACGACGTGTCACTTACCTGCATATCGAGTGCTTGTCATTGCCAATCAGAGGCAGATGGTTGCAGTGATAACTTTCTGAGGCCCATCTCTGGCCTGCAGCACAGCAGCTCTGGACCAGGTCTTCAGCCGCCATACCTGGAGACACGCAGGTATGCATACATCAGCACACGAGACTGATGGAATAAAAGAATTCTGCTGTAAATCCTGTGTGTCTGCGCGGTTCCACTAACAGACAGGAACCGGAGCAGTTCAGTCAGACAGAAACATATGGTAGACTACAGCAGGCCTCAAAGGCGCCTTTAACATTTCTACACATGACTAAAGAGGTTCAGTCACAATACCAGAATACAGTGAGCCTTTTTATGATTGGAAACTTTTTTTACTCTGGTCTAGGGGGAGCAACAGTTTGTTCTTTAAATAGCGTTCACAAGTGCAGTCGTCATATACAGTGCGAACAAGAAGGGCAACAGACTCACAAATAGTCAGCATATGGTAGTACATGTACGTGGGCTGCCATGAGCCACAATAAAGTAGTGAGGTGGGAGGAGTTCTTAGAGAGAAAAAACCCTCCTGGTTAAATCATCAGTACAAAAAAATGTCTTACTTAGGTACGAGCTTTTTTTTCTTCTTTCTTTTTCCTTATAACTTATTCCTACCATACACTAGAGGCTTTGAAAAGACTTTGAAAAGACTACAGTGGGACCCCTCTCACATCTCCACATGTCAGCGGTCGACACTGGGCGCCTCAACTCTAGCAAAACTCAAGATTTTATTTTATTTATTCTTTGTCCCTGACAGTGAAATCGCTTGAGAAGTCGGCATTAGGCGTTATTTTCATACATGTAGCCATCAATTCAACTGGTCAAAAACAAGCAAATACTTCTTCACTAGACAGGAAGACTGTCTTAATATTTTGTGTCTGTTGCCACACTGGATGTGCATACTTATCAGCATCTTCTGAAAACTCACCAATTATGAAGGAAGCAGAATTTTATCACAGCAAATGCAACTGGTGGGCAGAGCCAGCAGGGAGGTTATGTATGCAAGAACATGCACGTCCTCAACCAGAAGGACTGTGGTGGTGCTGATGGGCAACAAGCTGGTACATGTTATCCATTTGGCTTCATTAATGTTCATAATAATTTTAGATTTAAGGAAGTATGGCAAAGTATTTTGCACCAAAAAGCGCTACAACAATTTTTTAAAATTTGCTACACATGAGTGGTTTGTTCTGCAGAGCAACGGCGACTGAGGCATAAGGGTAGAACAGTGTTCTGACAGAAAATCCAGAAATTAAAC